>JAIPMN010009348.1:0-10502 GCA_020650975.1 Apostichopus californicus | reverse complement strand
GACAACGCGCGATTTCGGGCACCATTAGTAGAAGGGTCACATATATCAAAATTCTGACACCAGATTTGGGCTTTTCGGGTACGATTTACCAGGTTTCGACCATTCAGACTTTTCCCGCCAATTTTTCACGCCAATTTTTTTTTTACATGTGCCCAAATCATCATGAAACGTGTTGTTTTGGGTATTTTAGACCACGGCAAATCGAATGGTGCCACTCCCGTCCCGATCAGAGCATGTCTTGGGGTCCAGCATCCACCCGGGGCCCATTCTAGGTGGGCCCACTATGGACCACGTGGTACACCCGGTCGAAAGAGACGTATTCCGCATAATTTGACCACGACCAATCCAATGGTACCACTCCCGTCTTGATCGGAGCTTGCGTTGTTAAGTTATGGACCAAATAAAATTGGACTCGGTAAATTTTACATTTAAAAAAGAGGACAAATCTACCCAATAAGAGGACATACTATTTATTGACTTATCTATAGAGCCAAATGGCCGAATGAAGCCCAATCTCATTGAAAGTCATATATATGGGGTAAATTGACACCGCGATTCCACAAATCGCATTGAAAAGTCGGTGGGATATACCGTTGTTTAGTTTTAAAAATAGAGGGCGTGCTAACTTTTTTCAAACCCTCCAAAATGACCTCTTTTTTCCAAGAGCAGTTTTTTTTAAAAAACTAAATACGTGACGGTAGAGGGGGTCTGGGTTAGGGGTGTGGGGCAAATATATTTGAAAAAAAAATAAATTTCAAGGAGTTATGTTCATTTCAAGTACGCAAAAAAAGCGGTCATCGGGTAGATGGTTGTCCTTTTTTTTTAGGGTTTACGCTAACCCCATGACCCAAAACCCGGTTAGACATATATTTGGTATGGTTAGCCTAACTAAAGCCTTGAGAAAAAAATAGGGTCCTTTTGACACTTCAAAATATTCGAACCCCAGAAAATGCAGTAAACTCTCGGCTTCGGTATTCGCATCTTCAAAACCTCAAATGAGGCAAAGTGATAAATGTTAGTTTTTCCAAATAAGGTCTGATCGAGCTGAAATTTTTACACGTAATAGGGACTAGTATGGGTACTAACATATTCAAAGGGCAACTTTTTACCACTTCCGGTTCCTGAGATATAGAGGTCAAAAGGTCAAAATCGATTAAATTTTAAAAACTCATTAAAAATCAGAGGAATAGGTGGCGCTCTTGATATTTACAGCAATGACACTTTAGGTCATGACCTTTCGACCTGAGGAATTTGACTGAGGTCAAAGGTCAAGGTCAAGGGTCACTCGGGGTCAAATTTTCAAACTACTTCAAATTTCAAAATTTTTAGACTAAGAGACTCTATATGATCGGGCGAGTGACCCGCCGGTTTTTTTTCCACGTGCGATGACGTCACCGGAAATGGCGGCCATTTGAAGTTAACCCTGTATTTTGCATTTTACATAATGTGGTAAAAATGAACTTGTTTTGCCTATAACTCGTTGGTCCAATAATATATTGACCTGAAACTTGGACATGTCATGTGACCTGACCTTGTACCTTACATATATTTTTTTTGGATTCATAGCTACGTCACTTCCGGTGCAAGAGGTCACCAAAGTTGCAGCTACGGTTAGCATTTACTCACTCATCTAAAGGACTACAGCCTTTAAATTAGGTGTGAAGATAGAAAATACCACCCTCTTCAACATAATTTCCGGTTTTGGGTGGGTTAGTGGGTAACCGGAAGTGACGTCATTATACCCGTGCAATTTAATAACTCAGCAGTTGAAAAGAACAGTCATCTATACTTTGGTACTATTATACATACCGTTGGGTACTATTCATGTACCAAAGGAATTTTGGAAAAATTGAATCAAACCAAGATGGCGGCCGTTTAAAAATATTCAAAATTAAATCGAAAACAAAATATTAAAAATCATAGAACGTAAGTAGGATAATAAAAATATGTTTAAAATGTGCGCAATATTATAGCGCATCATATATGTGAAATTTGGCTCAATTGAAATAAATAGTTCAAATCTACCAAAAAAGAGGACATATATATACCCATTAAAAAACGAATTATCGATTATCTATATACAAAATGGCCGAATAAAGCCCAATCTCATTCAAAGTCGTATATATGGGGTAAAATGACACCGCAATTCCAAAAATCGAATTGAAAAATCGGTGGGATATACCGTTGTTGAGTTACAAAAATAGAGGGCGTGCTAACCTTTGTTCGGGAAGATGACCCCACCCCATCTCAAAAACGCGATGTGATATGAAGAATTTCATTTTTTAAACCAATATGGTGAATTTTCCAAGGGGGGACCCTTATGAAAATTTTCAAAAATAAACCACCCCCCAGAAATACATAAAAGTACTATTACAGGGGTAGTTTGGCATGGCAAATTCAATGACGCTATCCGTTTCTCCATATCTTGTTTCTTTGTGGAGATATTAATTTTTTTGGTATCAAATTATAGCATTTTTAAATGACCATAACTCGATAACACAATATGCTATGAACACGGAATTAAGTGCAATCGATTGGGCGTGCCGAGTTCTATAAGATATGTCCCAACCAGCTTGGTCGAATTACGTTACTAGAAGATATACCAGAAAAAGGCCGTTTTAGGCCTTTCCGAGCCCCAAACAGAGCTCTAAATAGCATTTTTGAACACTATTTATATGGTATGGACAACGCGAGATTTCGGGCACCATTAATAGAAGGGTCACATATATCCAAATTCTGACACCAGATTTGGGCTTTTCGGGTACGATTTACCAGGTTTCGACCATTCAGACTTTTCCCGCCAATTTTTCACGCCAATTTTTTTTTTTTTTTACATGTGCCCAAATCATCATGAAACGTGTTGTTTTGGGTATTTTAGACTACGGCGAATCGAATGGTGACATTCCCGTCCCGATCCGATCCCGATCCCGATCCAGCACCCACCCGGGGCCCATTCTAGGTGGGCCCACTATGGACCACGGGGTACACCCAATCGAAAAAGACGTAATCCGCATAATTTGACCACGACCAATCCAATGGTACCACTCCCGTCTTGATCGGAGCTTGCGTTGTAAAGTCATGGACCAAATAATAACCAATAAACGACACCTTTGGGGGCGCACTACGCCCAAATTACGCCACCCAGAACCAAATGCGCACGGTTGATGGTAGTCCATAGGGAGGAGTGTACAACGGTTGTAACAGCATTTGGCTGGCCTCTTCCTATTCTGAGCAATAGGCGCTAGAAAAGGTAACATCACATTTTGGAAAAAAAAACAGATCTACCCAAAAAGAGGACATTTATGATATACCAATTTATATAGGGCAAATGTAAACAAACTCTTTCAAGGCGAGACTATGCAGATAAAACGATGCCGAAATTGCTCAAAAGATGGTACTTTATAGAAAATCGATGGTTGCGGTTCCGAAAATCACCTTCATTTTTTCATCCCATAATTCATTGCTGGTAGAACGCCCTCTATTTTGATTTGTCGGCGACAAACTAAAAAACTGTACATCCCACTGATTTTTCAATGTCATTTTTGGAATTGCGGTGTCATTTTACACTAGTATAGACCTATTTATTACCGTTTTATTTTCATATACTTGCATTGAACCGATAGAGGGCGCTCTATATGTGCCATACATCAAAATGGCCGAAAAAAAACCCCAATCTCTTTAAAAGTCAAATATAAGGGGTAAAATGGCACCGCGATTCCAAAAATCGTATTTAAAAACCGGTCCGATCTACCGTTCAAAAGTTGCCGCCGACAAATTTTGAAGGGTATGACACACCGGTTTTTCAATGCGATATTTGAAATCGCGGTGCTGTTTTTACCAATATATGTCACTTTTAAAGAAATCGGTTTTTCGATATATCGGTATATCTGTATACCGGTATATCGGTATATCGATACATCGATCATGTTTATTAGGGGTAAAAGAACACCGCGATTCCAAAAATCGTATTTAAAAACCGGTGCGATATACCGATGTTGAGTTATAACCAATAGAGGGCGTCCTACCTGAAATTTTTAAAAATTACATTTTTGGACTAACCATGTTCATATACACCCCCACATTTAAAAAAAACATTATACGTATACCGGAACACCGTACAATCGACATTTCTTTTTTTTTCATTTGACCTCTTTTTTTTGGTTTAATTTTTGGTCTGATTTTCTATGTATTAGGAGGTAACCGAAAAAAAAAAAATTTTGATATTTTTTCTATCTAGGTATGTAGGAAATTTTGTCCTCTATAACATATAAAAAAATTGGTTGCGTCACTATAACCATGACTATACCGCATTAATTGCCCTTCAGGGTCTGGAAAACCATGCCATATAGGCTAATCGCCTATTTTTGGAAAAACAAATCCTGCTCGGCAACCAGACCGTATTTGGACTTTTGGCTTCAACACGTGACAATACCAACCAGTAAGAGTGCCACAAAAAATTGACGTCAACATTTGACGTCATTAAAGTGATGACGTCATCGAAAAAACCCAACTCCGTGAAAACCCAAGCACTTTTTTGGATCTTTTTTTTGCAGGGTCTCTAGGTCCCTCTTGATCCCTTATGACCCCTACTTGGGCCCCCCAGCACTTATTCGGTGATTGCGGCACGAAAAACAAAAGCGGTCATGTAAACGGTCACATGTCCGCTTTGTGACCGCTTTTTGACCGCTTTTTGGGTAGATTTGACCGCTTTTTGACCGCTTTTTGGGTAAAGACCGCTTTTTGGGTAATGACCGCTTTAAAAGCGGTCAAATTTACCCAAAAAGCGGTCAAATTTACCCGAAAAGCGGTCATGGTTCTAACCCTAACCCCTAACCCCCTAACCCCTAACCCTAACCCTAACCCCCTCACCCTAACCCCCTAACCCCCTAACCCTAACCCCCTAACCCTAACCCCCTAACCCCAAACCCCAAACCCTAAACCCTGATCGGGTGCATTGTCTTTTTCTTACAAAAAATGGCTAATGATGACATATATATATATATATATATTTTGTCTTTAGGTTTTCTTCTTAGCAGTATTCAATATATAGCCTGGTCTTATATTTTGACATGGAAGCGAGACAAAGATCTGCAATGATACAAAATAGCAGGAAGAGATTAAGTAAGGTTGAGAGTGCTAGTGGTCGAGTGGGTTCTTTGAAGTTAGACCCCCAAAATGACCCCCCTATCACCCAGGAATGAGAAGCACCTACAAGTTTCATCCTATTTCGGACAGGTGACACACTAGCGGTGGTACCCTGAAAAGATGGGGGAAATCGGACGGACCCAGTAACCATGGTAACGCTCCAAAGTATAAAAGTCGGTATTTTCCCGTATATAGAGTCATTTAGTGTTAGGCAGATAGGTTAATGAATTTTCATTAATTAACCGAATATGCAAATGAGCTGACATTTTTATGACGTCATCAATAGGATGTAACGGAAGGGTAAAAAAAGTTTGAAGATGCCCCCCAAGTTTTGCACTGGGGGTGGGGGGGTACCCCACCCCCAAAATTCACCCCCTCCAATTTTTACCAAAATGGCGCCAATTTGTCGAGGGGGTGCAGGGGTACCTAAAAATATTAATTTCGACACCACCACCCCAGGGGAAGTATTTTTTTTATAATATTTTGTCACGTCCCGACTGTCCATTTTCTTCACGTCCCGATAGTCTTCTTTCACGTCCCGATTGGGCACTTTCACGTCCCGATAGGGCATTCTCACGTCCCGATAGGGCATTCTCACGTCCCGATAGGGCATTCTGTGAAACCTATTCAGCTTCATGTAGAAGCAAAGTTAGTCAAGAAAAACCACACGGAAAGAGAAAGGCCAGACTTACCAGGCGTTTAATTACGGTCCGATTTCATTTGCTGGCCGAGCACTATTTCTGAAAGTAAACAAATCCATTTACATGTTCTACGTGGCAACAACCATTGGACTAATCGGCTGACCATTGTATTATTACATGGTTTATTACAAACACGAAACGTTGTCCACGGAACTGAAATTAGAAGGGTTTTATAACTGATAAGGTAATGTCTCAAACTTGAGCCACATTTTTTTAGATTTCTGGGGCGATCTCGTGACTGACGTAACAAATCATGTAGTCATGTACCTGTTTCTCTTTTCAAGATGGAATTGAATGCCATTTCAGAGTTGCATTTTGCGCTGCATTTGACACTATCAAGTGTTTTGAAACTGAGAACTACACGCTTTAAGGAATTGTAAAATAGAAAAAACATGATATTAGGTCTTACAAACAATCCAAAAAATTAATGCCGTTTATTGACGATTGCATTGCTCACTGATACAACAAGTAGCTAATCCATGAAGTTGCATATCTCATCCAAAAAGTGGGGTATATAGGCATAACTCAACATTCATGTAAGCAATGAAGTCATTGTTGTACTTCCTCATGGGTACACCACTTTCAGTTAACTTATTGTTGAGCATTGGGAGCTAAAGAACATCGTTTTGCAAACAATTACATTTTTAGCAATTTTTTTAAGCAATCGAATGTCGCTACCGCAATATCCTTGACTTGAAATTTTTATTAAGTCTTGTTGGTACGTGCACAAGTTTGACCCTTATCTCCTTTGTTCACAAGATCTGAGGTATTTTACATTAACGAATGCACCACTGTGGATATGTGGTCTGTGGAATCCTACTTGCTTATGAAGGTTTCGGTGACATTTATATTTTCGTATATGTGTAATGGCAAAAATGTGGTTATTGGTTATATGACCTTTAAACCCCTTGGCGTCATTTCACAGACAGGCAATACAACTCATGGTCAATAAGTAGTCTGGGGAAAACAGATTTCACCAAGCTAGACCGTGGATCTACTTTGATCTCGTGACCTTTGGACTTTTACAGTAATTAATACACTGCAAACATATAATCTGTGATAACCAACATGTGTATGAATCATTGGGCGATATCGTTATTTTCTTTTACTGGTCAAATACTGGTATACTGGTAAATACAGGTAAATACAAATACTGGTAAATAGAGCTCAAATACTGGTATATTGGTAAAAATGCTGCTTTCTTGTTACTTGACCTTTGACCTCTCATGTCACAGACTATGGTCCTGTTTGGTCCAGGTCAAGTTTGCAAACCACTTCTTTGCATACATTTAACCAGGGCCATGATTATTAAACCACAAGGTGTTAAATTAATAGTAAGGTGGACTAAGTTGTGTCAGAATAATAGTTCTATACACTTATCAGCACATGTTATTAATTAAGAAATGACAACACAGACTGCTGCCATTTGTCTTGTATGTGAAAACTAAAAACTATAGTATGTTTATTGGGGATTCCTTTTAGCTTAAATCTTAAAATATGATTGTTAATTAGGTTTGATTTTGTACTCAAATATCAATACACCCTATAATGCTGTAAACGAAAACTGAGACAAATTTTGCTAATACGAATGATGTGATGTTTAGGTATGCACTGCCACGGTCTCATATTTTATAAAGGCTCTTCAAATACAGTATTTTAGAAAATCAAATTGATCCCGACTGGATCATGGCTGGAAAAGAAAGGCACCCTACAGCTAACAGCCAGTCGTTTATGATCAAATGTAGAGTAGACAGATACACAGACTCCTTCCAAACAGAAATTCCCTTCTCCATAATTCTAATCATCTCTATGATATACATCAAACAAAAAGTCAGGTTTTCTTATAAGAATTAACCTATTCATTTCAGACGTTTTTGCATGATTTGCGATAATCTTTTGTTTCTTTAGGAATCTCATCAAAACAAAGAGAACTTCTTTTCAATTTGTTAGCCCTTTTATTATAAAAATACACTTAAAAGTGATAAATACAAATATCTATTTACCTTTCAATCCTTACTATGACAGAACAATATCAAGGCACTTTATTTAACTAGGAAGAAAACACACATCATGCTTGACAGTGTTATTTCGCTGTGACACTTTCTTTCGTTTTATTACCTTATTTCAATAACGCACCATCTCAGTTGTCATATTTCAGGTAAAGTGAATATGCAAAGAATAATGACCCTTCACCATAATCTACACGCCTAGGTAAATAAATATATTTTCTATGCTCAAGCTTCTGGATTGAACGACTGGTCTCTGCCGATTGGGTCCTCAAGTGTCTTTGAATCATATCAATCAAGATTATGAATCAGATTCCCTCACCCTCCATAAAATTTGGGTGACATCACTAGTGAATCTGCATCTGAAATTTCAATAAGATCAATAGTCACTCTCAGTCTACAATTGAACATTTTTCTCCTGTAAAATGAATTTATGAATTATTCACAATATACTAAATGGTACTTTGATGAAGATTACAGCATACCCAGAGGTAAGACACTTTTGAGTCCCATTTTAGCTAACTGATATTGACTGCCTGTTGTTCATCTGTGAATCATTCAAGTATAGCATTACTGAGTAAGAACTTTAAAATGACATGATCGGGGTCCTACTCCTATCCATGAAACAGGCATTCTCTAATGTAACAAAAGCTTCTTATGTTGGTCATATCCATCTTAATCATGTGACAGAAACATATCAGTGCTTCTAGAAGGTGCTTTCAAAAAAGTAATGCGCATACATTTGTACAAGCTTACTGGGTACAGAGCAACATGTGCTGTATGCAACCTGTAAAATCCAACAAATATTTGTGAACAGTAAAAAAACAGTATTCACAGACTCCCAAACAGTCCCTGCTTCTGAGGAACTCACTTAACGGTCTGTATATTTGAAGTCTAGTTAATCTAGCCTACTTAAGTACCACATCCAAACTTGGGTCTGAAACAAACGACGCTGCAGCCAGCGTTACAGACGAAAGGCTGCAGCTTCTTGTCAAGAGTAAACATATATGAAATCAGAGAAAGGAGGGGTGCACACATAATATTACACTAACGCTATATTACATAACTTTAATATGTAACAAGAATGTGCATTACAGCGTAAACAGTTACATTCTTCAACATTTGTTCAAACGGTTCAAAATATAGCACCATTTCGCATTTAAGCAACCGACATTTTACAAACATTTCTCATAGGAGAGGGAACAACCCTCCACTTAGAACCCTGGACATAACATAATAGCATCCCTCCTCTCTCACCATCTTAGCTTCCCTCCTCTCCCACGTTTAGGTGACCACATTGACAAGTTATCTGCTATTTTAGCAGCGGGAGGTGATGGAAGGATGAAGAGTAAACTAATGTCTATCAAGGAATACATCACGATAGGCACTCAGAGATCCTACTACTGAGTACTATTGTGAAATACGAGTGTTATTTCGAGGCAAACTATTTAAAACGCAAGCTTTGTTATCCATGCAAGAATACTTACATTGTTGATGAATAACTCTGTTTAATATAAGCCCAAAGAACCTCATCTTTTCTGTAATTGCTTCGTTAACTTTATCACAGTTGTGGCATTTAGCTTGCAACTTGTCTCCTGGTTCATAGCACCTAATAAAACAACAGGAAAGGAAAAACAGAGTAACATAAAACATGTGCCCATCCTAATAAGATGCAATCTGCTATAAAACAACAGGAGAAGTAAAACAGAGTAACATAAAACATGGGACCATCCTAATAAGATGCAATCTGCTATAAAACAACAGGAGAAGTAAAACAGAGTAACATAAAACATGTGACCATCCTAATAAGATGCAATCTGCTATAAAACAACAAGAGAAGTAAAACAGAGTAACATAAAACATGGGACCATCCTAATAAGATGCAATCTGCTATAAAACAACAGGAGAAGTAAAGCAGAGTAAAATAAAACATGGGACCATCCTAATAAGATGCAATCTGCTATAAAACAACAGGAGAAGTAAAACAGAGTAACATAAAACATGGGACCATCCTAATAAGATGCAATCTGCTATAAAACAACAGGAGAAGAGAAACAGAGTAACATAAAACATGGGACCATCCTAATAAGATGCAATCTGATATAAAACAACAGCAGAAGTAAAACAGAGTAACATGAAACATGGGACCATCCTAATAAGATGCAATCTGCTATAAAACAACAAGAGAAGTAAAACAGAGTAACATGAAACATGGGACCATCCTAATAAGATGCAATCTGCTATAAAACAACAGGAGAAGTAAAACAGAGTAACATAAAACATGGGACCATCCTAATAAGATATAATCTGCTATAAAACAACAGGAGAAGTAAAGCAGAGTAAAATAACACTAGTATTTCTGTGTTGTAACTAAATTAGTAATAATGAAACAGGAGAAGAAAAACGGAAAAAAAACCCATTTAATTTCTGTGTTTTAGTTTGAAAAATAATAAATTACTCAAAATTTAAAGCAATCAAGCTGTAACATTAATAACACAAAATAAATTATTTTTTGCACGGAGGCAATTGCAAAATAGTATACAAATAATGAATGGTTTCCATTCGTGCAATAGTGCAAATATTTCATGAGTTGAAAGATGGAATGTTCCATTCAACGAGGCCCAGCCGAGTTGAATGGAACAAATTACAT
>JAIPMN010009347.1:0-12515 GCA_020650975.1 Apostichopus californicus | reverse complement strand
TTCCCCCCCCCCCCCCCCGTTTGGTCAGTTATCCTGTTTCACTAATGACATGATATTCAATTATGGACCATTAATTACAAATTTCTCATCACTTCTTGAGTAAACAACAAAGAACCCAACACTGTGTATCCTGCTTTAATCCCATGTTCACATGACCTTTGACATCATATCATGCTAATCTCATCTAATTGTATCAGGGATTAAATTGCACAATCCTTGTAATCAAAACCATTGACAAGGTCAAAACAAAACTGCAAGGTATGTGCCACTACAAGCACACGCACAAAAACAAATAAATAAACAAATAAAAAGATGACAATGGGCTCACCTTATCAAAGATGTTATTTCGTAAAGTTCCTGTGGGCTTCTTGGGACAAGCTACAAAAAGAACGAAAATCTCAAAATACTGAATTTGTAAGTACTTGTCACAACAACGATTCGTTTCTTTGAATTTTTTTTTTTTCTTAGCAGAAAGGAAGAACTTATCCTGGTGTTGTTTATTCAATTCTGTTGCCCTTTGAGCCTGTAAGACTATTCTGTTTTTAAAAGAAGTACTAATCTTTATTCCAGAAAACATCATCAAACTTCACATTTTCAGCTATGATGTGATCTATTTCTGTAAAGCAGTCCGTCCACATTTCATACATTTTAATGGATACAAATAACGCTGTAAAAAGTTATACTTATTTTGGCGGTTTTTAACTAATCTGTCGACCTTGAAACCCAACAATATTGGTTTTGAATAACAAAGTTTCATGACTTTGCCCTCTGCCCGTTCACTTACAAAAATATGCCTTTCACGGCTAACAACTTCTACGAGACATTACCGAACATGATGCGCGCCTAATGCCATTATTATGAAACGTGTCCAAACATCCTGCCTTGAAATTCTCAGATGGGCGATTGACATTTCGGCAATTGACATTTGAAGCTGTCTTATCTATTTTTAAGACAAATCTTACATCACCATGACAACAAACTCTGCTTTGTTTTTGTGTCATTTGCTAGCTATGTTTAATATGTAGATGATGATGCATTATTTACCAGTTACTAAATATTTCACTCTTAAATCAAGTTTTCCCTTTCTAAACAACTTGTATATTGCTATTTTGGATGAAAAATGTACTAATTTCTAAGAGAAGGAGTAAGAAGACTCCATCAAACTAAATCATGAATAAATGTCTTCGTCGTCGTTGAGGTATGCGACACAAGATTGCAAGCCCCAATAGGACCAACATGTCACTCGTTAAATAAGATTTTAATAATTCAACAGCGAGTACATGGAAATACAAATTAATATATCATCTAAACTGGTTTGACATCTCACAAATGTTATGTCTGAGATAAATAGATCGTTGTGATTGGTTGCCTGGCTGTTGCTGAGGATTACTCAGATTAGACACCTTTCCAATTTTTTGCTGGCCAAGTGAAAATTAAGTAATTGATGAATACCTTCGTCTATGAAAGATTTACTGCTCAGACACTCCTTCATAAAGTATTAATAATCAGATGCAAAGAATTATTATTAAACTTGTTTATTTGTTTCCTTTCTTTTATTTTATTATTATAAAAAGTCAAACTTAAAAGAAAGCTGCATTATTTATGGGATTACTGTCCTGACTTTGGTTGAAATCTCAACCAAATTCAATGTAGAGAGTTTTTATAGGATAAGTAAAAATTTTATACCTCTATTTCTTGACTGGCTTGATCAGGGCTTCCCATCAGAAGGTAGCTAATAGTCTCTGCAATATCTGCCAAGAAAACAAAGACCAAATAGTTAAAAAAGAGTGGGGATAAGAGAAGGAATTGTAACGACATTTTACCATGTACAATTGTCATGAAAGTAGTTTAAAGGAGACACAAACGTGACCTTCATCATTGGTCCGTGTGACAGAGATGGCTGTAATCAACAATTTCCCAAACAGCTAAGAAAAATCTTATTTCACTTGTGAGATACCACTAATATAATATTCCTTCACACACATAAGGCTGAAGACTGGACCAAGTCTAAATATGACATCATGAAGCAATATGTGCTTCAATTTTTTATTTATGTTTTGCATTCTTTATTGCAATGTTTATTTTCTGTAATGGAGTTGTTTTGCAAATGTTACGATAGAGAAGTTCTTTTCATGATACAATGATTGCATTGGTTTCGGTGTCAAAACTGTTTACATTCTACCACAAAAATGTGAACCCCCTCCCCCCCAAAAACCCCCCCAACAACAAACAAAGATTAATTGAAAGTCTTCAGATCCTAAAGATACTATGACATCACAGATTTACAAAGTGACAGCTGCCAGACATGACTTTGAAACTAGGATATCTTCCAAACAGATCAGGACTTAGCTGTCTGAAGTAGTTGTTTGTTCATCACAAAGATCTCTGTCATATAAGCCAAAGATCTCTGTCATATAAGCCAAAGATGGTGGTCGGTTTTGAGGACCCTGTGTGGATGGAAATCCTAACTATCCCACCTCCAATTGAGAAAGGAGATGAGGGCGCTTGCTCTTTTCATTGCAACATTTGTTTTACAGGTTAACTTATCTTTTAGGTTGTCACAATGACAAATCTGGTCAACTGAAAAGTCTGACATACGTTTGAAAATAGCTCACAGTATCAACTCAATTTCATTGGCTATTGGTAACGTACGTTAGCAACTGGGCCATTCCATGTTAGCTTCAGGAAATACCTCACATCAAAATTGTTCTCACCAAATACCACAATGCTGCATCCTTTTCATTAGCAATATATAGACAATAAACCTTACTTCAAATAAACAAGAACATGAATCGATAATCACTTTGACAAAATGTGCTCTTTGATAATGGTATGTCACTGAATGCAAAAGATCCACCTCCCCCCCCCCCCCTTCCAAAATGGAATAATCTTTTCTCTAAGGAGTCTTTCCATGGAGGTGGAATTAACTTGATAAACTTTCCCAATTTTCTCTGTTTTGAGAATGACTTCATTGCTCAATGCGTCGTTACTTTTAAGATACGCAATCTGATATATCACTACGATTCACAGAAGGCGGTTGCATCTGATTTAGGTACAGAGGATGACTGGAGTAGAGCCACAAAATATGTTTCTACAACAGGATTCAAAGCAGTGGCTCAAGGGTTACAAGGGCTTGTAAAACCTTTGCATCCGATTCTAGCCAAAAATTTCTGTGCTCTTTTCAACTTTCCTTATGATTCCCTGTCAGTTTCCAGTGTTCATTTACTTCTACAATACAGTAATTTTCTTTCAGGCAACCAAGAAAAGGAACAATTGTTTCAAAACATCTGTAGTGGCATAAGGATTCCCAAAGGTATGTAAATGATCACCTATGGCCTTTGAGTTTGATATATTCCAAAGTACTTTTTGATCGACTCACTTTGTTTGATAAGTTCCACAGCCAACTCTGGACATCTGGAGCACATGAGCGCCATCATGCGTATCACCATGATGAATGTCCCCGTGCTGATAACCGGAGGGGTAATCACCAACTGACGGGAAGAAAGACAAGATCATTTAAGCAAACAAATTATTCCAAATTTCTGAGACTTCATTTTTGAATCAAAGAACAAGAAACAAAAACGAGAATCCATGTTTGTTTTAAGAACATTCACACTTTTACCATCCTACTGAGGATCCCCAATCTAAAATTACACATACCCCCTTCCCCCTCACCCCATGAAAACAAGCTTTGAGGGGGAAATTACAAAGCTGAAGTCACAGGATTCAAATAATGTTTTTGTTGAAAGTCAGTTAACTCACATAAATGACAATCATCTTAACAACCACCCCTCCTCACCCCCTTCCTTCATCAGACTAGGCCCTCCCAATGTTAGCTAGAACGTTCCCTTTTGCAATCAACAAACCATCAATCAAATCTGATTGAAAGGCTTCTGTTTAGTTGAATGTACTGAATTTCACTATTTCATTATATATTTGATCCAATCACAAGAACAGTATACAAACAACAAAGTATGAAAACACAAAGCGGATCAGGATGTACAAAAGGAAACCAAATTCCTGTAGCCCGGAGGCCTGTACACCCTTACAAAAAGAGACTTGGAACTAAAATAAATAAATAATATTCAAAAATAAAGCCATAAGAAATATAAGAATTTAAATTGACAAATTACACATGTGATAAAGCTAAGAAATGTTCCTTAATATTGCACAAATGACTGGTAGGAACCACACAAGAGCAAAGGAATAAATTTTCTTACCAACTGTTGAAGATTGGCATTCAAGCCATGTGATGCTACCTGCTTCAGTAAGTTCTTGTCGTTCTGAAAGTTGTCCACCAATCGAGCGAAACACAGACAGCAGCTCTCCACTGATTTCTTATCCTGTGAAGAAAAATAAAGGAGGAATACGTCTGTAGTCGATGACTTATACCAAACATTCATCACTGGGTTGCTAAAAGGTAACTTCCCACGAAAGATGCCTTACTAAGGTGCGTTGGTAGCTTCCAGAAGCTACCAGGTTTTAAAAAAAAACTACTAACATTTCGTTTGCGTCATGGTTGCTGTCACTAAAGCAAAGTTCAAGAAGACTTCCTATCTCTTTGCACTCAGCCAATTTTGATCTAGATTATGTCAACTTGCTTGTGGCAATTTCCGTAAAAAGTGACAAATGGATTGTCAACACTTCTATGCAAATTCAGACAGACCATGTGACATATTTTCTACTCCCTATTCGTTACTTGGACAAGAGAAACTTACAATAACTGGAAGCATTACACTTATATCCAAATTATGACCGTGTTTTACTTCCAAATTCCAACCAAAGTCATGAATCATCCAATAAAATGCTTTTTAGTATTTCTTCTTGACTTATTCAGGTTTTACCAGGTTTCATCAGATTTTACCAGGTTAATCCTAATTACAACCAGGGGTCGGCCCCTGAATGGGACATAAATCGCTACAAGCTCGGTGATCCAACTCACAGTGCTGGGGCTTTTTGTAGTCACAAGGAAATCAGAGCCTTATGGACCTCAACCTAGTAGCACTTTGGACCAGAAGTACAGGTTCTTAGCCAGTTAATTTGGTTGGCCAACCCCCCCCCCCCTCACCCCTGGTTACATCGAAGGCCTATCATGAGACACAAAGAATGAAAGAATGAGATGTCACTCTGAACAATCTCCACACATTCTGCAGACGGTTAACGACCACTTACCGAGTGCTGTAGTCTTCCTGTCAGCAGCTGGAGAGAGTCGGACACTCTACGGAACTCATCTGGACTGATACTCTGGCAACAGTTTGCTGCCACCGCTAGGGCATTGCGTTGCGCCACGATGGAGAAGAATTCAATATATAGTAGGCAGGCTGATAAACCTCCCTGGGGAAGGAAGAAAAACAGGAAAGATAATTAAAATAGATACCCTGAGTACGAATATTTCAATACAGAGAATAGTTTGACTTAAGTTTAGTGACAACTTAAAGGCGCTGCCTAACACCACAATGGAGGAAATGTGGGTATGAGAATTCCAACCCTGGGAAACAGACAGATAGAAGGTAAATATGTGTCCACTCTGTACAAAATTCTGGCAAAAAGATCAGTTTGATTTATAATTTGCAACACATTTTGTAACAATTCCCTTGGGGTTTACTTTCAGTTGAACAGAATAAATTTGGTACATATTTACTTGTGCGATGCTTACTAGAAAATGATTGGTAAAAGGTGAAAGTCAGAGTTACTACACCTACTGCATTTGTTATTGAGATCGGTGGTGAGCCATTGGCTATCAAATCTTGAATGAGTCCAGTTGATACATCATAAGATTGCTTCCACATGCTCACTTGTTTCTATAAGTTATGTAACACTCCTAGCGACCCTCATGTGATAGAATTTCGTGACAAAAAATGCCATATCCAGTAATATTTGAAAATAATATGATCGCAAAAGATCTGTCGGGGTTCTGTTGGTCTGAGTATTAACACCCAGCAAAGTGATGGTTACTTGGGACTGACCCCAACATAAGCCTGAATAGTTCAGTTTTTGGTACATTACAAGACTTGTATTCCTAAAGGAACTGGTTCTGGTCTCATTCTAGCCAAGAATGACGTTGTTATCTTTTAAAACTTTTTTTATCTAACTTTTTTAAATTTTATTATTATTTTATTTTTTTTTAAAACTAAGAAGGGTATTGCAAATTGTCTTCTACATTCAAACATGGAGGTGTGAAAATTTCAACAAAAACATTACGTACTGCTTGAAGAATCGCCTTGCTGTGTCTCCGAGAGAGCATCTCCAAAGCGGTCAGGGACTGTTCGGCAACGTCCATGCACTGGATCACTTGAAGCTGTTGAAACATAAAATATAAGGAAACAGATATTATTCAGAATGTGGGAAACTTTATATGGCTTCATTGTAATATCATCAGCCTTATGACAGGTATGTATGGATGGCTAAGCTTGGATACATGAAAATTGACAAATTTGAAACTTTGAAAAATTGAAAAATTACGCTTTGGCAAACTCCTTTTCTATTAGCAACTGTGTCAAAAGTCTGACACTGAGAGGGTAGCCTGTATGGGATAATTGTGCTCTAGAGTTTCACACAAAAGGCATTGCTGTTCTATATTGCTATATTGTTTGATATTGATTCAGTCTGGTTGTTGCAGGGAATTTCCCAGCTGCTGCAGCTGTTCTGTTCGACATGGGCCCTAGAAAAAGTCAATAACTATTTTTGTCAGCTTTGGTTTGTGGTAACAAATTTCCGTTTTCATTGTCTGAGCTGTGACCTTCTCAGAGTTAGAGTACGGCTGGTATATGATCGGTCTTCAGGTATGCGAGTGTCATTACTGGTTTCACCGTGATCAAGTACCACGAAACCTTACAGTTTGTGGTTTCAAGGACCGTACAACAAACGGACTTTGTACTTGAGTGGATCGGTTTACACATCACTGCTAACAAACCACAACAACCACGCAACCGACCTTTTCAAGAAAGACTGGAATTGCATTAGAGACCACCGACGATGACCTTGGTAGCGCTTCCATCATGTAAGTGAGCGCTCGACAAGCTTGGTTCATCTGTGGACGAGATAGAGGCAGACAAGACTAATTTATAAAGACATTGTAAATATAAGGGGGTCGGTTATTGTTAATGAAATTTGTTCATCATAGATAAGAAAATGAGATGACAAAAGTTCTGTTGATTAAACTGCTTGATCCACACCCAGGGATGGTCCATGTAAATTAAGTTTTTATATAGAATACAATTTAAATACATAGTGTAATTTAAAGAAGGAATTTAACAGAGTCAACGGATATGACTGATCACTAGTCTGGTGACAAGGGTCTTGTGGGCTGCTTGGTGGGGAAGGTTGGGGCAAGAAGGGAGTCCGTGGGTCAAATTGGAAAAGGGCATGAACTGATGGTATGTAACAATAAAGTGATTCGCCAATTATAAAAAAAACATTGTAACTGTTTCAAATTCACAAAACGACTGACTATCCATACTCAACCATAGCCATAATAATGGCTAGACATGTTCATTTCTCACCATGTCAAAATTGTGCTCCATGGAGAGCAGAGTTATCAATGCAGGTACCACCTGCTTGACTGGGAATCCTCCTAGGGTGTCCTCGTTACCCATGACCAAGAGTTGACACATCTCTATGACAGCCTGTAACTGTTGACTCTCATCTCCCGTGGCCTGAAGTCCCGTCAACAGCTGCTGGGCCTTGGTACCTGTAAAAGGTTCAGACAGGAAAAGTTAACTAGAATGCAAAAATGCATAGTGGTTTTGATGATGTAGCATGAGCTATTTTCTGCATGAATCTGACGTAGTGTATAGTGAGTGTACACAGGTGTACAACATACTTGATTTTAGTAAAACAGTGAATAGCAGTGCGATGTGACAAACAATAAATGTACAATGACACAGGCTGTCCTGAAATTACCATTGACCTCAACAACGGGCTTCTAGTACTAAATGAAATACATCAACATACTAAATATGACATCTGTCCTTGTTGTAATATTGTGTAAAACATGGTTTTCACAACTTGACTACTGGTGAACTCAAACGACAATTGACCTCCGCCCACAACATTAGGCTCCTTGTACTCAACGTGGTACAAATACATACCAAATATGAGATCTGTCCAGGCTTCCCTTGTGATATTATGTTTAGGAAGGTGCGTTAGAGTAGAGGGACAGATAAGAGGAGAGTGCAGTAAATGTTTGGTGTTTGTTGACTTCAATGACCTTTGAACTCCACCAAAAGCAATAATAGGCTACTTAAATTTTATATGGTATATCTATAAACCAAATATGAGATCTGTTCAAGGTTCTCTTCTTACAATATCATGTTTACAAAGTTTTCACAATTTGACCTCTGAAGACCCCAAATGGCCTTTGACCTCCACCAAAAACATTAGCCTTCTTTTGCTCAATGTGGTACTTCAACACACTAAAAATGAGGTCTGCCCAATCTTCCCTCCTTGCAATATCATGTTTACAAGGTTTTCACAATTTGACTCCTGGTGACCTGAAATGACCTTTGACCACCACCAAAAACTACAGGCCTCTTGTACAAGATGTGGTTCATATAATTATTAAATATGAGATCTGCCCAAGCTTACCTTCTTGAGATATCGTGTTTACAAGGTTACCAACAACTACAGGCTTCTTGTGTGGTTCATACACATGTATATTAAATATGAGATCTGCCCAAGCATACCTTCTTGAGATATCGTGTTTTCAAGGTTTTCACAATTTGACCCCTGGTGACCCCAAATGACATCCACAAAAAACAACATGCTTCTAGTACTTCTACACACCAAATATGAATTGGTCTGTCCTTCCCTTTTTCAGATACTGTGTATTCAAGTTGGGAGTCAAACGCACACACACTCACAGCTGTGTATTACATTCAGACCGAGGACCCCATTGTTTTTTTCCATTGTTCAAATCCACGTACCCTAACCTTAGCAATACCCCATAACATAGAATTCTTTCGAGGACGTGGTGATTCTTTAGAAATCACATCCGAGAACCTGCAATTCTTTTGTTCAAGTCCTCAGTCAGAATACAAAACAAACGCACACCCACACACACATATGCCATCATGAATGCAGGGTTACGATTATTATCCAAACCAAAAAGGAGAAAAAGAGATGAACCTGGAATTCTTTTGTTCAAGTCCTCAGTCAGAATACAAAACATACGCATGCACACATACGAACACACACACATACACCATCATGAATGCAAATGTTACGATTATAATCGAAACCGAAAAGGAGAAAAATAGAGAAAAATAGAGAAAACAAGAAAGACCTGCCCCTTTGCAACATTTCACAAATACCTGACGACTGAGGAGAAGTCAGACAGGATGTGTTAAGAGATGTAACACTTACTTGCTCCGGTTCCCATTCTGCTGTTAAGGATGTGCTGCATGCGAGGACCAAGGGCGTTGAAGAGGTGTGGCGGTATGCCTCTTGCTTCCAATAAAGCTGTTCAATGGAAAGTAGAATTTGTTAGCACAAACCTCCAACAGGTGATGAGAGGACTCTCTATAAGAAGCAGCCATTTTGTAACCATTCCTGCTACTGTTGGTGACATTCTTTACACTGTCACTAGTCGCTGCACAGAAAACTAGCTATTAAAGGCAATAATATGAACCACCATACCCTCACATTTCACAGTTCTGTAGGCTCACAGTTAATTCACTCTGTCTGTGGAATATGCAATATGCTCTTTTTACATCACATGCTGTTCAATGTATCGTTGCATGGCTTATTTAATTGTACTTCACTATCTCAACCCTACGCATGTTATGTAATGGGGATGAGATATTGTACTGGCTGGACAATTTGTGCAAAAATGGTACATCAATTGCTGCCAAACTCACACCCCTTGAGGCATATGCACTGAAGTTTGGTGGGTTGGTCTGACTAATAGTTGTAGTTCCATAAGGTGACATAATAACATGAGGTTAATATTTATGATGTGGGAGTCAATGAGTAGTATACATGTGTGAGTGTGTGAACAAAAGAATCCTCCTAAACCATAAGGCCAATTGACTTCCAACTTCATAGTTGAGTGCAAGTGCATTGGATGTAGTGCCTGTGACTAATGATGTCATAGGGTCAAAGGTCAGATAACAAAAAATACAGTATTTTGGGCATCACATATATGCGAAAATGGCTGGAGGCATCAAAACCAAGTAGGATAGCAGAATCTACACGTCAAAAGTCAATTCATTAATGTAAAACACCCAAAACATGTCATCAAAAGGGGTTCGAGGTCAAGCTTCTGTGAAAGAAGTATTTTGCCTACTACTTCTTAACCTCAAGGCTGATGGACTTCAGTGAGTATGTACCTGGCCATCTCCTCCATGACTTATGTAATGTCCTCCATGACTTATGACATCATATGGTCAAAGGTCAGGGGTCTAGGTGCACATTACCGAAACCAGCATCTTCCCTATTAAGAGCTCATACCAAATTGACAACCTGGCCAAGACCACCAACATGTCCCATACCAGAGTTCTACAATGCATTAATTAATGATGGGTTCAATGGGTTAAAACTTGGTCAAACTTGTGCATAAACCAAAATAACAAATAAATAAAACTGTGTGGTAAACTGGAACTACATGTGGAAAGGACACTCTGTTGGCTATACAGGCCTGTGATCAAGCTAACAAATAACTAAAACTGTGTGGTAAACTGCTTCTACATGTGAAAAGTACACTGTTGGCTATGCAGGTCAATGAATGAGTGATTTGAATACTGGGTATATGCCTTGAAGTGTCATTAGATCTATACAGGAAGTAATGACTGTCTGAATGAATGATTTGAATACTGGGGTACATACCTTGAAGTCTGCTGACTTCCGAGTCGTCACTTTCACCTTCTCCTCCAGTAGCTAGTGCCGAGGCTGCTCCAGAAGTATTGGATGCTAGAAAGACAATGCATTATAAAACTGAAGACCAGAAAAAATGCTACATACGGGCAATAGTGATTCCTTGCCAAAAGTTGAAATTGAGAACAGTGAATTCAGGGATGAGCCTGGGGTAAAAAACATATCACAGAAATTTGCAAAAATTGTGGTATAGGCTCCTGTTTGCATATGCTACAGTGTGTTAGGATAATAGTTTTTGTCCCCAAGGTAGAAAAGAAATCACGGATATTCCGAGAATTCGCGGAAAAATCTCATGCCTGAAATTAAATGCTAACTACAGTATGCACAAGGTTCCTTTACTTAATACGGTGGATCCACACCACGGATGAAGGTAATTCATGAGTGCATCCAAGTCTTACTTGGAGAACTTGTTTTGATGAAAAGGTTCAGATTAAGAGCTCTGTTGACAACATAACATTATTACTACTGCACTTATTGGTGTTTATCCACATATTAAGTCTGATGTTTATTCAAGCTTTACTTTTAGAGTTGTCAAGTTAGCAGTTTTCAAACTTTGTCCTTTGTTGACCTCAAATGACATTTTAACCTCCATAGAATACAATGAGATTCTTGTTCTTTATCAGTTAAGCTGCATACTGCATGCAAGCACATCCAAGCTTTACTTTGAAGTTATTGCCTTTAAATCCACATAACAAGGAAAAAGTTCATCCAATCTTTATTTTTGAGTTATTGTATTAACAAGGTTTCATATTTTAACCTGTGACTTTTGACCTCCAATTGGTTATTGTACTCAATCAGATGCATCTTAAAAAATATCAATTATGAAGTTCATCCACACATAATATTTGAGTTATTGTGTTTATATATAAGCCAAGGTGTCACACACTCAAATGCCATCAACATCGCAACAATTCCTACTGTGTTCGGCAAAGAATCACAGAGGAAAAAAATAAGAGTTTCAGGTGTGAATGACAACCAGATTACTACCATTGATGCACCAAAATTTCAGACATCTTCTTAATTTTGTTAAGTGGATGCTTTTAACTGATTAATCTATTGCATAAAGTTGATAGTCAGATAGTTTGAGAGATAAATATAGCTATCCAAAGGAAAACATGTAGAGTGCCTTAGAAAGCTAACAATATGTTGTACCAGGATTGGCAATTATTTGCATTTTTTAAAATAATTTTTTTATTTTTTATTTTTTATCATTTAAATCCGATTTAATAAAGATTTTCAATCTTTGATGAAAGCACATGTCAAGGTAACTTAATTTTTGAGGCAGTTATGAGTCTTTAAGTTACTACTATGAATGATATGAGCCTATAGGATGCATTATGCAGTTTGGAGAAAGAAAAAAATCTTATGATTTTCCATATTTTTATTACACTTTTGTTTAAATATATGTAACCAACCCACTAGATGTTCTAGAGTATACAACAAGTACATTATTCTTGTTGAGTACTATTTTCACAATCTTGTTACAAAACATAATCAACTATTTACATAACAATAGGATGTCTGCTTGACTTCCTGTTTTCTGAACAATTAAATCTTGCTCTCCATACAAATAACATATTGACCTCACTGATACATATGTGCACACCTGCCACCTGGATGTATCTCATACAGTGTACATATCT
>JAIPMN010009345.1:0-11325 GCA_020650975.1 Apostichopus californicus | reverse complement strand
GTGTATGTATATGTATATGTGTATGCATGTGTATATATATATACATGTATGTGTCCATACATCTTATTTGTATCTATGTGTGTCTACATCTATAATGAACATGTCACCCATGTTTTCTGTTTTATTATTTATTGTTACCGTCTTTTTTTCCTTAATTTATTGTTTTGTTAGAAGTATTTTGATGTCTGAGAGACTTCCCGAAGGTCACAATATTTGCCAGTACCATTCCGTATGCCGTCACATATTTAATGCCTCGTCATTTTGAAATGTTGTGGTCGTAAAATATTTGTTACTTAGGGACTTAAAAAACACAACCTTTTGTTGTACGGCTGACTGGCTGTATAATTATCATTCATTGCTTTAACACTTTAGATCTTACGTAACCTTACATTAACTCTTGAAGTGTATTCGTTATCAACTACTTTAATAAATGGTAGCAGAGGCATAACGTTCCATAACCGAACAAAGACCACATCTCTCATCTTCTTAACAAAATCTTTTTTTTTTCTTTTCTTCTTTTATAATGTGTGTAAACAAAAGACAACTATTCAATTATTCTTATTGCCAAATTAGTTCTCTCTCTTGAATCATTGCATTTAAATTTTTTTTTTCAATTTTTTGGGGGGGTTTAAGAAGAAAAGAAATTATGTTATCAACCGGTGTATTGATAGTTGATATATTTTATATATTTTTGTGAGATGTTATTTCCTGTTTAAAATTTGTGATCTGTGTAAACGAAAATGATTGCTAATCTAGAGAAAGAATCACGTGTTATAATATCATGTGATCGTATAGCAGTGTTCACCAGTTGACACCGTGAGAAGAAGAGAAAAAAAATCCCCATTAACGATTCTTTCTCAACCTTTCTTTAATTACTATGCATGAGGACCAAAATTAAATCAGATATTTATTACGCAGAAAGAAAAAAGAAGGAGAAGAAGAAGAAGAAAAAAAAAAAGAGAGAAAATGCTTTCATGTTTTCACACAGAGAAATTAGTAGGATAAAAAAAAGTTTGGTCCTTCAACGAATTTCTTTTCTTTTTCTATTGTACATGCGATGTAATGTAAATTTGTATAGGCGTCATAAGTACATTTGTACATTACATGTGAATAATAAGAAATAAAAATTCTGAGCACGTATTCTTGTTATACAAAAAGTAGCAAGAATAAAAATGAAAAATAATTCTATATCTATTGTTGTTGTGTACTTTTGTTCTCGCCTGTTTTATGAGAGGAGGAAAGTTGCCTGAGAGTGTGTGGACAGGGGTGCGAATATGGATGGGATTAGGGGGACTGCATGGAGCCGCGGGGGTGGGGTAGGGTGGGGGTGGGTGGGTGGTAAGTTAATGCTGCATAGGTTCTTTCTCATTTGCCCTTTAATGAAAATAGTCCCCTCAACCATATATACCGGTACGTGTTCTGATGTGGACGAATAAAGCAAGATGTATACAATAATCGTCCAAAATGAACTTCCAATGTATAGGGTTCGCATTACTTAGGGGTTAGCAACATTAAGGTATAGCAGTACTTTGATTCCCTGTAATAAATGCGGAAATAATACCGGAATGGGTTATAAGATAGATCGACAAGCCTTTAATACCATCAGCTTCGAAACTAAAAAAATTGTAAAAATTCTGACTTTCTTCCTATATATGTTCACATCCGTTAATCAGTCATGCTTTGATGAATGTTAGCTTGGATAACACTTAAAAAGGATAATTTGACATAAGCAATAACATGCAGTTTGAAGTTTGTACTTCATGTATTTATGTAACATTATATAGGTATAAAAAAGGGATGAATCTTTGTCTCGAACACGAAAACATATACCTGAACTGGACCGATGATATGTAAATGATATGTAGATGATATGTAGATATATCCGGCTCCTTGTAGAATACTTCTCATGCAAAGACAAACAAAACAAAACAAAAAACACCTGACTTGTGAACCGTTCGTGAATGGTAAAGTACCTGTGCAGACTGAAGAATTATAAAGGAAGACTCTACAAATGGCCGCCTTGAGTTATGTCCAGTTATGTCCAGAAGTCCGCATGCAGAGAGAGCACTGGTGGGGAAAGCTGTTCAGTGTAGTGATATTTCTTGATGGGACGATATATTTACGTCTGAAGCAAGATGGCTAATTCCAACATGGTGAGTAGTTTTTGAGATATTTTCTATGTGACAATTGGTGGGACTAATTCATTACGAAAGGAAGCATAAACCAGACTATAGAAAACTACAATTTTTGTATACGGAAACTTTTCAACAATTTGGCGATGCTTGTCATTTTGAAATAGACTCCGTTATAATCGATGCTATAGTGAACGGCATTGATATATGGTGTTGGACATTTATCATACTAAACACAGAAGCTGCTTTACCAAGGAATCGTTGGACCGCAATTCACGCTATTTCAGGCTCCCCCCTCTGAAGATTGTTTGCTTCAGTAACGTATATCTAAGAGGGAGGGGGAGGGGGGAGGGGGAAGGGGTAAGTACCGCATTATTTAGCCAGGGTGGAAAACCCCACACTGATTGGTTGTATATTGTAGTACTTTGCTTAATTGCAGAAGTCTTAGCACGGCCATCAGAAATATGTTTGGATTATCTTATCTTATAGAATTAAAACATATTTACGTCACTGACTTGAAGTACAAACTGGTCATGACATGTAAACACACATCCAAACTTAAGAACATTTATCAAAGGAGAGTACATTTAACACACGGTAGGGTCTAAGCAACGTATGCATATTCATTACTTCATCTCGCATATCCACCATCCCCCCCCCCCCCCCAATTAGGTGTAAAGTTGAACGGACGGATAGACAGACTTAATCATAAGTATAAGACATATACTATTATTCAGTACTAGAGAGATGCAACATCTGTCGGCGAGTGTATGGAATATACACAATAGTGCCAATTTCGTGACGTCATTGGCGCCTTTTTGCCTCGTGTCCTACTGGCTGGATCTTGCCTGTGTGTGTGTGTGTGTGTATGCAGGTCAATGTTTTTCATGGCAGAAAACGATGACAAGCCTAACATTTGTTATACACTGACTGCAGTGTATAACACACACTGCAGTCCGCCAATAAAAGGCCGCTATATACTAATTACTAATCCATATTGAGTTCAATCACTGTAGTTTAATGTCACGTGACATAAATTTATTACTTTGCATTCGTTTGGCGTCTCTATTCGTCGTATATACACACCCTTCACATTTTAAACTGTCTCGCTATATCTTTATGACAATATTAACAAGCAAGCGATGCGTCCTTTTAACCAATCAACCTTTTGCCATTTTCTGGTCACTGTACTATATCGTTAATTGAAAATGAAATTTACTTTTTCAAAAAATACGACTATTTTTGACGTCATATAAATTAGCTGTTTCAGTTTTTAGGAGTAAGCCACGCGGAAAGCTTTGGCACGTACAAATATACGTATACAGTCATGGTCAATTAATACCGAATTTAGAGGTTTATTTAAGAATGACGTTACATGATAAATCGCGTTTAATTACAATCAGTTGGTCTGTGGTATATATATATAGCTATGTGTATGTATTTGTATAATATATAACAATATCAGCGTTGATAAAAGATTATCTATAGGCTCTCAACAGCTGCAAGGAAGGTACGGTCAACCACAGGGTAATAAGGTCGAAGTCCCTTTTCATTAAAAACGTTTTTTATATTTTTTTTTATTAAATGAAATCTTGTACTTTTGGGAATATATAAGCTTTATTTGTATTATTCAACCAATCGATAGTTTCACTTGTTATAAAAGGTAATGTTATAATATTAAAGCCACGTTAGTTACTAACGACTATATTATAATGCTCCTTATTGAGGGTTTTAATTGTTGAAAAGTAAGTTAGAAAAGATCGCTTCTCGGCCTTTTGGCTAAGATCATGTGTAGTATCTGTTCCCTTTCGAGGGGAATGGTGATGCACACCCGACGATGATCACACAGTCACAGTCCCGATGCAAGGGGACTGGGGCTGAGAGCGGATCAGTCGTTTGGTAGTTTGGTTTCGTGCCCAGGTTCTTTCCTGGGCGACTTTTCCTTAAAAAAAAGTAAGTTATGCATAAATCAGGAGAAAGTATCAAATGAGTTTTGTACTACAACATGGAACGATATTGCTGAGAAAGCAGGTAAAATTTGTGTTAGTTTCGGTAGTCTAAGAGCTAATGTTAAACCTATTTTAGTTACACGTCATATTCATATCGTGACGTCACTTTAGAGCCTTCCTGTTAGAATCCACTCATTTATCATACTTATACAGAACATTGTTCTGTATAGTTCTATTTAATACCATGTTATATTTCGGCTCCAGATCCAAGATGGGGCCATCGACTGGTCACATTTAGCCTATAATTCTAATCACTTAATCATTAGAACAATTTCCGCCCGCAGCGTTGTATGCAAATGAGCTGTTGGATATTCATATCTGCCATGAAAAGTGCTTTTAGACCTCAGCTAGGCAATATGGTGAGATTTCTTTTGAAATATAAGAGAGTGGAGATGCTAAGAAGATGGCTGTATATGCACAACATTAAAAATGATACCATAATGTTGTATCGTTAAAACTTACTGATATCAATAAAGTTGTATTTGTATATTAGTTTCATATTTTTTTAGGGCGGGCAGGGGGGGGGGGGGGAGGGGGGGGGGAGAAATGACCCATTAAATATTTAAGGTTCATCAATTAAAACGCCTGGAATGTCTATTCTAGCACACCAATGAGACCATTATGTCAGCTCCTTATTTCAAAAATTTAAATTTAGGGCCTCGTGTGACATGTTTACAAGATATTACAAATTTGTCAAGGACAAACGAATGTTGAATATATAAAGTTATACGAACATGTTTAGGTTGAGTTATTAGAATTGTTAACATTAATATGTAGGGCTCGAGGAGCCTGAACAGAGGAGCCGACGTCATCATCATATATTTAACCTTAAAGGAGCATTCAAAAGATTAATATATTTCAATGGTGAGTATCTTGAAATACTCAGTAGTTGTGTACAAACATTACTATACTACTGCTCAATCAAATGTGTCTTTCAACAATCTTTTGTTGAATTATGACGTAAGCCTAATGGCTGCACTCATCAAAATATTTTGTGACAATAAGGAGGATAATACTAACACTATATGTTATACTGGCGTCTTTGGATGTTGGCTAAATATCACTATATATGCATTGCATCCAGGGGCGGATGCAGAATTTTAGAAAAGAGGGTTGTGACCCTGGGACTGTTGAAGCGGACTCCCCTCCCCCTGAAAACATTGTCATTTTACAAATTATACTTTCTAAGGCATATTTAGGCTACAAATTTGGTCTATATTCAGGTCTACACACAAGGTTGTGCTAAAGACTACTTTTATTTTTTTGTCTGGGGGTTGAAATGCATGGGGGGGGGGGCACCCCATACACCCTGGGTCCGCGCCTGACAGCTGCTTTGTAATATATGAGAAACTAGATATTTCAACAATGTCATTGAAAACTGTAAATTAATTAGTCCATCACAAACCATCTAAAATTGTTCAGGACAGAAACGTCAGGGTGTCATTCCTATATAGCGTCTTCGGTTGCCCATCATTTCTGTAACGCTTGAAAGAGACACAGACCCAAACGCCGTCTTTGGTCTGTGTGATAAAGGTAACCACAATGAAGAACGTAACAAAAGCATCTCAGAAAAATGTTATTCCATGAGGGGAATATCACATAGTTAATGTGTCTTAACTCATAAAGCTAAAGACTTGATCAAGTCTAAATATGACATTATCGGGCCACATGCATTCGTCTCACTGTTTTATTATTATTATTATTATTATTATTATTATTATTATTATTATTATTATTATTATTATTATTATTATTATTATTATTATTATTATTATTATTATTATTATTATTATCATTATTATCATTATTATCATTATTATCATCATTATTATCATTATTATTATTTTGTAATGCAGGTGTGCTTTACAAATTCTGAATCGTATATATTGGAAACCTTAATATGACCTAATGATGGCATTGGTTTCAGGGTCAGCCTTGAAATATACAAAGAGAAAGCACTATGACGTCACAGATTTACAAAATGACAGTCCTAGGACACGACTTTTAATGTAAGATACCTCCCAAACGGAACAAGCTTTTTCTTAACTGTTCAGGGTCTGTTCTTCACAAAGATATCTTGTTCTATAAGTCAAAGATGTTGGTTGTGTGTGTGTCCCATATAATAATGTGTGTGTGCACTTGTATGTGTTAAAATGTGAATATGAAATGCACGCACGCTGTTGGCTGCAGTATAGTCATTTTGAATCACTTATTTCGTCGTTATTTGTTGACTATTATATTTTCATAATTTGTTTTTCTTTGCTTGTGATATAATGTTTTAAATTTCATATTTAAGACATATTTAACCCATGCGCACCAAGAGGAAATAAAATATATATAGATGGCAGCATGCAATATACGTCGATCTGTGTAAGGTGATTACCAGGTTCACTTTTTAGTCATTATAATTGCCATTACTTTAAAATGATTCCAAATCTTCAGCTTCTCCACGTCACAACGAATATCATTCTGCTCATTGCGATCTATCTATTCATCCGTTTTCAGGTATTAAATCTTACTAGAATGGCAAAAGCAAACTTGATATTGTTTATAATAATCTTTCAGGCGCGCATAAAATACTAACCTAAACTCGCACGTGCCAGAAAGATGTTATTTTACGATGCCGTCAGCATACATGGTAACAGAATGACACCTATGGCAGGGATCTCTATAAACGGTATAGCTCCTTGCCTAGATTCAGACTCTTTTGACGTGAATAAATGGTTTGAACATTGATAGAAAGTGACCATGTCCAGCCAGAGTAGCTGCACTAAATTATATTTCAATCTGGATATGGCCTTTAATTAGATGTCTTCCGAGTCCGTACCGTTCGGTCGGTAACAGATGTACATCTGCTTATGTGCTGTGAAACTACTACACTTATCTTATATTGAAGCTGGTCTTAAAATAAAACTGCTTGATATATCAGGTGTATGAACGAACACACGACGCTATTATTCGACACAGGTAGGCTATCATGTATGATACTGTGTCATTTACGCAACTCCCTGCATGCTGCAACTGCGTTTATTTTTGCCACGAAGCGCATCTGTGTGAGGCGAGAGACATCGTATAGTTACGCTGAATGGCAGGTTGCTTTAAGGCGCGCACATGAGGCGAGAAACCTAATAGCCACCCTACCGTGAATTATCTGTAACGCTTAATCAATATTCCATTCAGTTCACCTGATCAAGTTGATTGGAGTAATAAAGTTGTATGATTCTCTCTCTCATCCTAATAAATAAAACCAGAAAGTCGCATAACTGCGCTTATCGCAGTCCGTTGAAGGACAAAAATACGCTTCATGAAAAACGAAACGTAATGCAATGTTGGATTCACATGTTTATATTTTAAGAGAATGGACGGAGAGGGGACGAAACAGAGGTTTGATTGTGACGTTGTTGTGTGACGTTTTGACGTTTGAGGTGGACGGGTGCAATGCGGGGGACCCTCCCCCCCCCCCAATCGGCCCAATTACCAAAGAAAGGTTAAGACTAAAGAGCATGTAGGTGCAAAATGCTTATGGTGCAGTCTGTCGGTTTATAAATTCAATAAATTAAATAATAAATGAAATAAATGTCCACGTTCTTCTCAGCTTTCCGTTTCGTATTAGTTTTGTTACTAATTATATGTTAGGAAGAGGTAGCAGAGAGGACGTGACGACACATCTGTTCCTCGCCCTAACTCCATCACTTCGAATGAAGCTGTACGTGACACAACCAATGTTTCTATACGATAAAGACAGCAATAATTTCATGTTTTCAAGATCACTTGCATACTATATAAATGATTGATAAAGTAATAATTTGTGCCGTCACTGACTATTTTTGAGTATATAGTTATCTACGGTTATGCCTGTCTAAATCCCGTTCCTTTCACCATTAATCTCTCTGATAAAAAACAAGGAGAAGAAGAAGAATAAAAAGATAGAAAGAAAATAGGAATAGAAAACACTTGGATGTGTTTATTCATGTCAATAACAGTCATTGTATGTTATGTTAAAATGTCCTCTTGCAGCAGTTGATATTATAAACTGATACGAGACAATATCATAAAGAAACTCGTGCACTTCTCTGGTTGTTAGTAGTTAGTTTACAGTCCTCCTTTAATAACCAAATACGAGTATGCTCAAATTGACATGACGGTAACTGTTTGACAGTGACGAAGGAAAAGCCATGAAATTTACATTTTTTGATGGCTTTTGAGAATTCTTTTTCACTCGTTTTTAAGAAATGCTAAACTGTGCGAGTGCAGCTGATTGCTGTAGGGCGATAAGGTGTTTACAGTTGGCGCTTAACACTTCTAACGTCAAATTAGGACTGTCTGTATAGGTCTACACAAAGAGGAAAACCAGTACATGGACATTACCAATTCCCTTATGCAGTGTCGATACACTTCTATGCAGGCACGTGACGGTATAGGCCTACCTTTATACCGAGCTCCATACGCGACCTTTGCATCCAAAACCTATATCTGAGTTGTAAAACCGGACCAGAATTAACATCCGTCCATATATACATTTCAACTTGATTACGATTGAAAAAGTGTCAGTCAAGAATATATTACGTCACGGATGTATAGAGTGGCTTTACCCAGATAGAATACTGACTTGCTTTGGTTCGTGAATCATCTCATTTATGACGTAACTTTATTCTATGATAAATCTGGCAGTCATCTCACAACCAGTTTGACATGAGTCTTAAAGCAGCATTTTGCGTTTGGTCGCCGTTTTCTACTTTTTTGACATGTCCATCGAGTTTTTTACATATATCTATCACAAAACAGCAAACTAAGATATTAGCCAAGTTTTTCCGGCCTGCCAACAACGTTAATTAGCGAGTAATTAAGGATATTTGCAGATAATGAGAAAAGTGTCCACGACAAATTCCACGTTTAAAATTAATCGCATACAGTTCCCCCAAACCCACTAGTTTGAATTCAACCAATCAGAGATGCAGGTTTAGTTATGAGCCGTTGCTAAAAATAGATTCAAGACTTTGCGTTGGTACAACTGCCATATAGACTGTTCACAAATCAAACATGGTGTTGTATTACGTATTGGTCTATGACGTTCGTAGTGTTTAAATATTCATATTGTGGGCGAGGTTTATTGGGATCCCAACGGAAAATATCTTGGAGAAAAACAAAGTTGAAAGTTGCAAATTTTTCGACTTTTATGCCACCATTTGAAGTAAGATTTAAATAGATAAGCTAGTAATGTATGTCGTTATGGCATAGTGGAGTCAGTGAGGTTGAGAAAAATCATAGAAAAGGACGCAAAATGCTGCTTTAAATACGTCACCAGGTTGTACATGTATACGTCTAAAAGTTTACAGTGTCGACAATGAAACCAATGACATCGTTCCGTCTTACTCAAGAGGCTCAATAAATGTTATAATCAACATTGGTACAGTTCAAACAAAAAGTTTACTAAATAAAGAAAACTTGATAAATGAGGCAATGATGGCTTCATGATGTAATATTTAGACTTGACCAAGTCTTCAGCCTTGTGTGATAAGGAACATTAAACCTGTGATATCTCTTAAATGGAATTTTTAAAAACCACACAATGAACTTTCACAAAACTCCTTGCATGTCAAAATATCTCAGTGCATGAGAGAAGTCTTCTTGAATTAGGCCTATATACAGCTTGCATACATATCTAATTGGTCTCATACACTATAACATGTTACACGCGCAATTTTTATCTCCTCCACATTATAGTTTCCGCTTTGTTCGACATCTTCGAGTTGGATTAATTTTATATTATAACAGCACCTTGTACGAGATTAGCGTTTCAATATGAAATTTTCAGACTACGTAAATTGCCGCCTTTATTTATTCAATATTTATGACGTATCACACGATGTTGACTGATTATTATTTGGTCGCCATTTCCTCTGCCAAGCGCTTCACACTACCAACATGCACAAACTGATGTAAATGAGACGTTTGCAGTGGTCAGTTGAATTAACCATGTTGATTCAGCCATTCTGTCGCTGACCAGGCGCCGCCAATAGTAATTAAAGAGGTTGTGTATATGTTTTATCATCAGATGCGACAGGGCGTAGACCAAATCAATGACGCCCATCCCTTATATTGACCTTCCTATATAGTGAGTGAGTTTTAAATGGTTACTGTGATGATTGTGTGATCTCTAATTGCATGTTTTTTATACATGACATTTATAAACCCCGCAGGTTATGTGGTATGCGATTGAATAGCCCATATATGTCAACATAACCGTGCTTATGTCAGTCATGTTCATATTGCGTCAGAGAAAAGAATTGCAAAGCGAGGTAAGAACCTCCCATATTTCAAAGGTAATCAGTATATATTGAGCCCAAAACTTAGCATGCTATAAATTGCTAGAAGTTTTCAGAAGAACTTTCCTATAGAGGCTCTAATACTCCAATTTTTTTCAGCTGTTGGAGATCATAAGTATAGACAGTTCAATATCAAGTTGTGAGTAAATTCAATGTCTTCTTGTGTTTACTTTTACAATGGTAGTAAATTGCTAGTTGAAATTTGAGCACGGGTGACCAATGGTTTACTTTCTAGCATATTCTGATGGCAATACCGATGACATTTCATAAGTCTCTTTATAAGCTCGCGTCATCATAGAGACCCTGATTTTAAAGTTACGGTCATGCGATTGGAACTTTCGTGCAGTTATAAGTATATTGTACCGAGTACTATTAGTCCAGTATGAGAAGTGTGTTGAGTATTTTTTTCATTTCATTTCATTTATTTCGTCTATACATAAGAACAATAGAACAAAGTGGTATAGTATAAACAGGACACTAGAAAAACAATAGTAGTTTATCGAGCTAGCGACCAAAAAATAACAAGTAACAATGAAAGGAGGTAACAATTAAGAGTAGAGAACAATTTTTAAAGAGTATTAACAATTTTTAATTCTTAATTGCATCAAATAGGAATCAGGTAAGAAACAAGAACAAACGGCAGTTTATATATGGAATGCAGTTCATCTCTATACACGTTTATTGGCATGTCATAGTATTTGCATACGGTACATCCCCAAATCATTCACACGATCTCACTTAAAATCGTGGGCTCGGTTTTTCTTTGATCATACCGACAATAATAGAGTCATCTGCAGTGAACAATTCAATTGTGTATACATGTTTAGCTTTCGTGTTTCCTCCATGCACACACAAGCA
>JAIPMN010009344.1:0-18872 GCA_020650975.1 Apostichopus californicus | reverse complement strand
AGGAGTGGAAAAACGTAGTATTTAGACAAATCGCCGCGGTTTGACAGACGGAACTGATAGAAGTGCCATTATTAGTCGTACCAATAACGAATACGTTGTGTTCAAGGTATGTAGAAAATGGTAAAATGATGAGAGGCGCTCACCGGATCACGTGATGCATTGTTTGTATATGTATATATATATGGCCCGCCATCTCTTTCCTACTTTTCTATGCTTCATATTGGATAGAACGGCTGTAAGTGGAAGTTAAATGATAATTGATCGAAAGTTCGGTTCGGGGTCTCATCGTTACACAATCGTTGGTGACAGCACAATCACGATGAAAAACTTCCCGGTAAGCACACGTAGTATATTTGCGTATATACAGTACACGTAGGGTGTACGGCTTCCACGTAACACAATGTAATTTGAATGGTGGTTCGTTTATAAGGAGATATATTGAGCGTGACTGAAAGTTATGAGGCGCTGCCCGCATTGGATTCAACGGACGATATCTCAATGAGGTAACCTCTCGTAATCTAGCTATTTAATAAAATCTGGAAGACGAAATGGTCACATGGCGTATACAGAATAAGGGATAGTGCGAGTCGTTGAACCGAACCACACATATAAGTATTTGTTTTAGAAGTCTAACAATCTGCAACCAAGAGTTGTGTTATCTCTCTTGTGAATTTGTGTGAGAGGAGAGAGAAATTTGATAAGTGGTATGAGAAACAGCTTGCTATACCCCGCTATCTCTGTTATCGGTAACATTAACAAAGAGTCTCTCCCTCATTGACAGATATCGCGATATCACTGTCAACTCGAAGTCTCACGAGCTACTGAAGGTGGTAATGTTTACCCAAGGTAGAGATACCGGTGCAACGCTACTACTTAAAGGAACATAAGGGATTCCCTGCAACTTGTTGTACGTCAGCCAGGTGGGAGCCACTTCAAACTTGGAACACTGTTCGCACAGGTCTATATAGGTTTGTACAGCATTGCATCATTGATGTCTCACGATTGGCCGATTATACGGTGATTATAACTTGGCGGATTCTGGTACAATTTGTATATTAATATTGAACAGAGCTGCACATATACAGGTTCTTCTTAAAGACTTATTACTGAAACTCGAAATTCCTGGTATTTTCAATTTGTGTTAACCTATTACACCATGAATAGGAGGCATAACAAAGGTTCATACACCAGAAAAATAACGTATAGAAGCTGACATTGTATTATACAAAACATAAAATAACTTTAAACCTGTTCGCAATGCTAAACAATACAGTGATTTAATCATTGCTAATACTGACATTGTCTTCTGGTTACGTGGGTAGATGGGATAGGTTTAATGGTTAAACTGCACCATGTATCAATTAAAACACGGCAGGCGATATAACAAAATAGCATATACGTCAATCTTAGGTACATACAGAAAAGTTTGTACAATGAATTAATGACAAAACTTGTTTGAAATGTTCTCAACAACCTCAACCCAAACACTCCCTTCCCTTCTTCCTACTTATTGCAGTCCGGGCTCTTTCTTTCTGGCCTCTTAGTTTCTACTAGTCACAACTGTACCAGGACTAATATAGAATCCGCAGAACACCTAACCCACAACACAAATACAGACGATAACGACATTCCAAGTATGAATTAGCAGCAACAAGACATAATGTATATATATATTACGAAATACATGCTTGTATTAAGTTAGAACTTCAAAAGAGAGTCATAAGTATGAAATCTGGGTTGGCGTATCTCTTTAAAGTTTGATCACATTGCGTTCATAAGGGGGGAGGGGGGTTGGAGGGGGGCCATGTGTCTGATTTTCAATCGTACAGACTCCTATAGTTCCTGTGGGTTATCTAAAAGGCGAATGAAACAGGGTGAGTAATGAGTCAACAAGGGTAAAGCAGAGGACGTAACTAATGAGTTTGATTGTAAAATTGACAACGTAATCAGGATCACGTGAGATGGGTTATTTTTTTTTCTCGATGGTGCCCTCCAATGAACCCTTAACCAATTAAAAAAGTTTAAGACGAACAAACAACAACGGAAGTGTGTGTGGCGTTTCATGGAACTTGAACTGGCCCACTTTGTATTTCGTTGCAACTCAAAACATTACCCAATATAGGGGGATATATCACGTTCACAACTTGCACTTTACATCGGTGTCTGCTAAATATTGGCAGCTCGTGAACCTCTGCAGTTTGGTGTCTCGTTGATATGGAAATAACGCTATGACTCCATAAAGATGTTAAATGATGCTCTCCGACGGGGAGGTTGAGGAGAGGGCAGAGAAGGGGAGGCTAAGGAGAGGGGAGGTTGAGAAGAAAAGGGGGAGGGTGAGGAGATGAGAGAGGATGATTAGGTGATGAGAGGGGATGCTGAGGAGGGCGGAGGGGAGGGTGCAAATGGGAGAGGGAAGGGTAAGGGTAAGGGTGAGGAGAGGGGAGGGGTGTGGATAGGGAAGGTGAAAAGAGGTATTATATCATCATTCGCAAATCAACAGTGATTCTTTGTAACGTATCTTTACCAATACTTTATTTCAATCTAAACTAGGTGTTTGGCAGATTAGTGATTATACGCAGATATGCACTAATCCATTCATCTAACGTAGATGACTCTGCAGTGAAAGATAATGTGATGCATCATCACCATTCACAGATCAACGGTGATTTCTTACAAGTTTTCGCTATCTACTATATTTCAATCATATCCAGGTTTTTTTTTTTTCTGCTTCAGATTCCGCAGCGTTTTAGCAGATTAGTGATTCTGACATGGTAATACGATACATTCATACATTCATCTAACGTATAGATATGCGCTATAACTCTTCAATAATAGGCATTTAGGTTATGACACTAATGCAGCCACACGTCTATATATGGGGGAGAGAAGCTGCATGGGTTGTTAACGTATACACTTCGTGTCAGTTGGTTACGGTGTTAGCCCATTGTAAGATAATTAAACGTCACACGTGATAATACACATATCAAGAGTGAGATCTGGCAAGTTCTGGTTGGTTTGTTAAAATATTAATTTTTCTTGACGGCTGATTCGTCAACTTTTACCAAAACTAACGTGCATGGCGCATTGTATGATTAAGCCATTGACCACACTACCACATCTATCGATATATTCTCACCAAAACGTGCATTTTTAACCGTTTAATCGTCCGTTTAACCGTTTAATCGTTCGTTTAATCCTGTAGTCGTTCGATTCAGCACCTGTCAATATCTGGGAATATTGTATCGAGTCGGAACCTCCAGTAATTTTTAAAAAATTGTTTTACTGAATTATGAGCAAATTCTAGCATGCTACAACTTGAGGCTTACCATCGTTTGTCGTATTCAATTGCGTACCAATCACATTGCTTCAGGTGAATCACTGAATTATCATATTGCAGTCTCTATATACTTACAAATCATAGCTATTGCATGGTTTTCATCAATAACCAATTTATAAAAGCGTCATATTATTGTGCCAATGAATGTCAAATAATTACCGTATTTAGAATGTACACAACAATATTTTGTATCAACCGCGAAGCCGATAACATTATCTATGTTTTCTCGAGTTCGTATGTACTTTGTTCTGAACCAATATGTTACGTCATTAGTATATGCACATCTCTAATACACCCACTACAGTTGAAGGGTGACCCTAAACTGCCAGCAAGTTGATAGATCAAGAGGGACAGCCACCTTTGGACATGCTCCTCTGATCTGCCACACTGAGGTAAATCATATTCATAGGCTACATTGGTATAAAACCTTGTACGCAACAGCGCGCAGTATACAATATATACCGTACCATTACAAGTGTGCATGACGCGGGCGTCTATTTCTCTGTATGCACCGTTTTCTCTCTTAAAAGACATTTATTGTGAAGGTTTTATGTCCAGCACTCATCTACAATTTCATATGATTTCCCCGTCGTCTCAATATTTCAGTCAGTTCACAAATTGTCGGAAAGCTTTCCCCAAAATCGTAAAAGCTCATCACATCTTAATCTTTTCAAAATTACAGTTTATTACATCGCGCTGATTGGCCACCATATCCGTGCTGCCTCCCGTCGTAATTGTTACATTTCAATAATCGTAAGTTCATAAATCTTTGCAAACCTCTACGGAGCTGTGCAAGATTCCGTTTCAAAAACTCTGGAAAAAATATCTTTCGCGTCGTTTTCCCCCCCTTTTCGTCGCTTTATACCGTATCGAATAATTGGGTCGTTACGAGATTTAATATCGCTGTCTCCATTACGGTATATCTGCGGATGGCATTTTTTTTTTTTTTTTGGCTGCTGCACATTCAGTTATACAGTTGTGAAGACAGAAAGCTATCGACGGATAATGGGATGTTTTTGGACACTTTTTTTTTATCAAAGAATGTAAAGATGTTAAGACTGTACCTTTTCAGTGCCCATCTCCATCATTAGCTTGTGTCTTCGGTTGATTGCTTACTTGTTTGCTTGCTTGCCTGGATTTTTCTCTCCCCCCCCCCTCCTTTTTTTTTTGGTTCCTTTGTTATGTTTTGGTTTTCGCTCAATGGCATGCGAACGATTCTGTGTCTGAACGAATGTTGTTGTTATTATTAAATGATAAGATACAGACACGTGAACGAAGGAAAAAAACAAACAATTATAAGAACAAACAAAAAATCTGCATAAAATAAAATAAGCAAATGATTTAAAAATCAAATGATAAAAAATTCGAAGAGAAAAATGTTTTGATATCCTCAAGCGAAAGACCCCGCGTGATAGTTGCTATATCATCGACTTATTGGAAACAGCCCCTCTTGAGTAACATTTAAGTACTGTCACGACACTAAAATCACATTACATGCACAACTCATTAGCTTGACATTAATTCAAGTAATAACGAGAAAATCCCACATTATGGATTTTTTTTGTGAGTAATACAATAGACCATATATTGTCTGAAAGAATAGGAATATTCATGAATTCAGTGATGTGGTGGAAAACTATTTGAGGGTGTCATGCAGTAAAATCAGTTGGACTTTCAGAAGTGACATTGAAAGTTCTAGCATATTTGGTGGCAACATGATGACAGTTTAGAGTGTGGTAGATAAAGAAGAGAATTAGGGGGTGAATGGGGTGGGGTGGGTGATAGTGCGGTAGTAGATAGAGAGGTGAACTGAGGTCGCTTTATGTGGGTATAAAATAAAGGATGCATCGGGAGGTTGGGCAAGGGGTACTACATACATATACGCATTGCTCTGGTAGATATTTCGTATGTTGTTTACCTTTCCAACTCAGAGCAAAACAATCATAACACACATTTCTTTTCATAAATAACTCACTTTTTGAGAATGGTTTTTAAGTGAAGGACTACCACATTCTCAAACTAGAACAAATCAACAGAACTGGTAGTAGGTATGATCGGTAATAGCTCTATTGTATGATGTACACCGCCGAATCGACGTCGTATGGGAAGTTAGGTATGGATACCACCTCGATCACACGCACACAATTTGTTACACAGACAAAGCGTTTCCCTTTAATTCGATATAGCGCGTCACACGGAGTACGAGGCAGAACCTGTGACACTTCGTTGGTTTCGAAATCAGACCCACATGACCCCAGCAAATGGGGCGATGACAGACCATAATCGACAACTGGAATTCGTCCTAAAGATACCCATTATTGCTCAATTTATGGGAGTTTACCCAGGTTAACGGTATATACACACACACACAAGCACGAAACACACGGTATCCCTGATATTCCTATATCACAACAATGGCACCTATAAGGCAAACCAGTCTGATACAGTAGCGAACAATGAACTTGAAAGGTTAAAAATATCAGAAAGAGCCCTACTTTACGAGCTCGTGAATAGCAGCAGTGTTCCTTTGATTGATTTTGTTTTTATTCTGTGATGTAAAAAAAATATAAAAAAATCATAAAAGATCGGTATTAATAAACGGCAAGCTGAGACTAACGATTGAATATGCTTCAGTGATAAAAGCTTATAGAAAACTGGCATATAAAATGATTTAATGCAGTATTGTTGCCCGGATACCTTTTACAACCCGTACGCGCTACTACAGGATCTAATAACTTTAAACTTTGGGTGCGTATGGCACCCGGTTTGGCATACTATATACATGTGATATTCAACTTGTATTCGTCACATTCAAACAACTTTACATCATTTAATTTTCATTGGGCCCTGAATTTTTTGAAAATGTTACCCGTCTTGACTGATTATGCCAACCTCTGACACATTCCCTTCCTGACGGAATAATTGCTTTTCCAACATTGTTCAAGAATTTCCGTGAGGTGTTTGTGTATGCAAGACCGTATATAACCAACAACCCCCCAGTTTTGGACTGCGCGTGGAGTAACACTTGTTGCGCCTAACATAAAATGTTATGAGTTTTGGTAAACTTATGGCTTACGTAATTGAAAGTAATTTGTCAACTCAACTTGCAATTCAATTTGTACCACATATATGCAGGGGGCTGGGAGGTACCACTTAACCGGGGCTACCAGGCAGCAATTATCTAGAATAAACGCTACAATTTCGGCATGCGAAAACGACTAGAAGCAAAAATTTACGACGAAAGGGGTGAAAGGGAGCATATATAGAGAGTCGAGAGGTAAGGTCGCAAACTGCAGGAAGAATGTTGTGCTAACGGAAGGGTCTGGTGTGTGTCACCGCCAGTGGGAGGCTCTCGCCGAAAAATGTAGGACGCCAATACTGTTTCATTGAACCGTGAGATGCCATGGCAGTAATACTACTGTGGCGGTGAGGCGAGAACTGGTAATATATCGTTGGAGTGACCTAACCAGTGAACCACTACCGGGAAGTGCATGCGAAGTGGTGATAGAGGTAACGAGTTGACTTGATGGATCGCGACAAGCCAAAACCAAACAATAACACATATCCGGGCACCTTCATCATGCACGGGGTCAGGGAAATTACCTCACAAAGTTATATAGGCTGACTATAAGAGACGGAGCAAGACCCAGCGACGATATAAATCCATCACGAACCCGTCCATCGAGGTCCGGTATCGTAAAAAGTAGGGCGACAAATGAAAGAGGGTGACCAGACTTGCCACATATATCGTTCAACTTTGGCTCCTGAGAGATCTGCGTTTGTTTGTGAATATTGACACACAAACACACACACGAAGTAGAAGAAAGACACAACGAAAATTGTTTGGGGGGGGGGTGTAGGGGGTTTCCTGATTTCCGAATCGCCGGTCTGATGATTATGAACGACGGGTTATTTTAGCATTTTAGCAATGCTATGTTGGGCAGGTGCAGATCATGCAGCCATATCAGGTTTCAATCTTCTTCCTCCAATGTCCTGGCTAAGTTAGGGTCCTTAAATTTTAACTCGTCTAAAATTCTCCTTTACACAGAAGGACTTATACTATAGTGGTTGGTGGTTATCGGCAAGAGCTGGTCGGAAACGCATACCAATTCCTGATTGGACCAAGGAGACCGAAACCTCGAATTGAACCGAACGAGACCGAACAAGGAGACCTCCGTTGATCAGACTATAGCTATATCGAACGAGGGTAACATAGTGTGTGATCGATCTTTATGCTATGTTGATTTACACTCGGTTTCAGTTTTGGTATAATGACTAAATAATACTAAATATACACCGGCTAACACCAAACCTGAACAATGCGGCGAGATGCATCATCCGCCGGGTACTTTCATACACCCGGGTAACCGCCCACCCATTCATTAAATGATTTAGTTTTGCAACTTTTCAGAGCTCGCTTTGTTACAATCCTACAGATAAACAGGTGTACAATATTATTTTATTTACAATGGAAATAAATAAATTAAGAAATAAATAAATTAATAAATCTAAAATGCAACATTATATAAATGACTCGTGCCCATACCTGCAGCCTACAATGAAAGTGCATTTCCTGGCATTTTTGATGAACCAACAACGAAATATTTAGGAACTGTTCTATTCTTCAGTCGAGAGCAGAGGGAAAGTGCTACGTGAATTTATTTCTGCAGTGTAAATTCAAGCAACACGTGTAAACTGTTTCCATAGATAGCCTATATGCGTATACGCGTTATATATAAAATAACGTGCAGTTTATGGTTAGAACTGGATTTAATTTACTTTTTATTTGCAACTGGTAATGGTATTATGATATTGCGATGGGATGCCGTACTAAACGACTACATCACATCACTGACAATAACACTGGGGAGTCTATATACTTCGGGGCTAACTGGAAACCTATCATAGGCTTTACATTATTACAATGTGATTATTTCCTCGAATGGAGCCAGTATCATACCATTCAGATATCGTGTGACGTTCAGTGACAACAGTCAATCAATATGGTACGTCTTTCATTTGTACTTCAAAAATTATCGCCGATGTGATGTCCACCCCAGGGCTTCTAGAATGCAGAGTTATTTTCTGATCAGCACCTGCTTAACAGATCAACCAGATGCGCTATCCCAAACTCTCTATCTTCTCTTATGGCTAGACATTGTATACGGTCACGTGGTGTTTAGAGGGCGCTTTGCTGTTAAGCACCCGAAAGCTTTTAAAAACCAAGAGCTCGGTAAGCTACTGCAGGAACAGTATGACAAATGTACTTCTTGTTTGTAACAATTATAAAGGCAATTGAATTGATTTATGTTTTATTTGTTTCTTATCAATTAAGTTGATTTAGTTGGTCAATATAAGATTCCAAAAGGTTGCACTGAAAAGTCTTCGAAGTTTCTTCAGTACCGCAACACTTAGGGTGACGATACATTTTGACATCGAGTGAATGTTTCCTAAAACAAACCAAACTATTCATTAAAATATTCATTAATCAACGTGAGCGTTAAGTCGTAAGTAACAGAAAAACTACTCTACGACAAATGTTGTTAAACTCCCGGCAAGGAAACCCACCAGCTCCTCCCTAGGCCCCCCCCCCCCTTTGTTTTTCTTCTTTATCGATATTTTATTAAGGAGTGTGCATTTTTCGGCAACTTTATGATTATATTATATTTTAATAAACATTTTTATATGCATAGCCTATTTGAAAGACCGCACTATATCTGCTATAAAAGTTATGTTTGTCTTTCTGACTTCTGGCGTTCCATGGACAATTATAAGTACACCGCCTTTCGATTACACACCTGCCTTAGCAACCAGAACAAGCCACGGAGAGTTGCGTTAGTTTATCTGACTGTGCGACGTATCATTTACTTCATACATCTAATACTTCATACATATCCAATAAGTTACTTTCGCCACATTACACTTGTTTAGAAGTTTTTATCTTTTCATGATAAAAATCATCTAAAGACCGCGACTATTCCTCTTCTTCTTCTTTTTCTTCATAAAAGCGAGGCCTATTCTTCTGCTTGTCTGTCCGATCGTTCTCCAGCTCATGGCACCGACACGGTACCGCTTTGGGCGCCAGTCTGTCATCACAAGGCTCACCAAGAAAATGTGCGAAGCTCAAAAGGGAAATCATTTTCAGAAGCGAGAAAATCACCTGCTATATTCAATCTTTTCAATTTCCGACAGACGGCTGAGCAGGAGATGATGAGGGGGTACACAATACAGCGATAAGAAAAAGAAGAAAGATGTGTCGTTTCTATTATGGCTTTGGTGACGAAAACCATGACAAAAGATTCACTGGTAATAATCAGTTTGATGGCCACATTCACATGTTCATTGACCTATTATAATACAAGAACATTGTAGCATTTTCTCATTTCGCCACACGTCATCATGACGTCATACATATAATAAGATAGAGAAGAGCAAAAAATGATTTGTCTGACTTGGGTGTAGAAAGCTAAGACAAACGATTCACTTTTAGTAGTAGTAGTAGTAATAAGGTTTGGAGGACCGTGTCCATTACGTTCATTGGCCTGCCGTGATACTAACACATTGCAGTCTTCCTCGTTACGTCACACGTCATGATGACGTCATACATATTCACAGTGATTTCCCTGTAATGTTGACCACTACTTGACCAGATTTTCATTTGAAATATATCTCAACTCGTCCGCTACAGATCCTGCTTAGAGAAACACACCTTCATTGCTGACAATATGAAAAGCTAGCACTTTCGATACCCGTAACTGCTTGTACTCGTTTGAAGCTTAAGCCCTGACCTGTTATGGTGATATATAGAGATATGCGTGACCTAATATTTACAATGATTTTGCCATAAAGTAGGTCGACAAATAATTTATACGACTGTCCACAGGTCAAATATAAGCTTTCCGATAGACTTTTGTTTTCATCTAAGTGAAGTTAACAACCCCCTAATGAGTCCATAAAGTGATAGTAATTTACAAGCTCTATAACGGTATAGTTTGTTGTTGATACAGTTCTCGTTAAATAATTGTCTTTTAGAAGTTAGTGTACCTCGCAATTTTTGACGTTTCTGTAATCAAACAAAATAAATAAATCATATTACTGTGAACTAAAGTGACCTCTGTTTAGACTTGATACTGAAATAAAATCAATATGAAGAGGCTAATCAGTGTATACACGGGTATACCGTAGTGTGCTATATACACATTTGAAAAATATAGAAAAGGTTGTTGCAACTATTCGTTCTTATTGTTGTTGTTAACGTTTTGAGATATTTTACAGATTTCATTAATCGACAGACAATCAGTATGTCTGTCTATCAAGCCGTGGCATCTATCGCAATGAAAAATTTAAGTATAGAAACAATGCAGGATAAATGCCAATCCCATTGTGTGTCATTTTTTTAACAGGTAAACAGAGAAACAAAATTTGCATAATAATATAATGCTATAGCGAAAGGTCCAATATATTGTTGATGGGATTATATTTCCCACATAAGTGTAGCAAGGTGTTCATCGAATGGCACTCATCGTGAACAGATTTGTTAGTCGGTTTGGCATTTACTTCCAAAGCTACCGAGGACCACTCAATATTATATGACATCCATCAAACTTTGAAACTGCCTCCTATACAATCTTTCACCACAAGTCAAGTTAATAAGCGAATAATTAATAACACCAATTCAATTCTCAACGTTTCGCCGCCAAATGTGAAAGTTAACTGAAGACAACTTGAGTTCCACCCTATTTGCTATATACGGAATAGTTACCCCCAAAAATGTGCTGGAAATGTGAGTTCATAAGGAGTATAATGAGGGTTCATCTACGAGAGACAGGCGAATAACTTGTTGTTCCGAATATAATCAAACTTTTCTCTCAAAACCTTCAAAAATGTCTCGGAAATACAGCTGTATTGGCCCGAGGTTCTCTCCACTTTTTATTAAAAACAAAATATGTCTGTGCTCCAGTAAGTTCAACATGGTGTAGGCGATCACTTAGTTTTACCTTATCAATGAAAGTCGCGGACTTGTGATGTAATCTATCAATCTCCATCATAATGATGGTGCATTATTATGGTTTCGAATTACCAGCGGTAAAATGGTTAAGATCTTAACGGTTTTGAAAAGCAATAATGACGAATTTCGTGTAATCAGTTGTTGTCCTTTATCCATCCCTCCTCAAAAATGAAAAACAAGCGGCTCGCCGATGTGCAAATACAGACCGTTACCATGGAAACTAATCTACATAGTAACAAGTTTCTATGATGATTTTGGATGGCGGTTATATGCCTATACATCGCTGCATTAATGTCTTTAACCTGAAATAGCAGCGAGGCTATGGAGGGTAATTACCACGCGTTTACGATCACCACCCAGGCGCTTCTCTTACGCGTGACGGGACCCATGAGAGTCGTTCCCCAGTGGTCCAGAAGTTTCAGTCCTCCTTACGCTTGTCTACTGTACATGCATGTTGTCCTTAACGCAGTGACTGGATGCGGTGAAGGTTCGGGCGCCAACGGTCCGACGGGGACTGTAACTCATCGCGAACGTTTCACTTACCGCTTTAAAGAGAACCTATCACCTCGACCGAATTCAATAAAACACCACCGCATTATAAGGCCAAACCATTAAACCCGAAAAGTCAAGCCTCTGTGAAATTAATATTAAAGTATGTAACAACACGCGCAATAATCATCACGTATCGGTTAAAACGAGTTTTATATTGCGTTTACACGGTTCATGCTTATCGAAAACATAAACAATAACCAGAATATAAACTAAAAGTTGAGGTATCTCTATTTTCGTTGGTCTTGTCGTTTTTAAGATGTGATACATATTGGGTCTTTAACCCTCATCTTATTATAGGAAGTCCTTAGAAATTTATAGGTCAAAGGGCCTTAGTGACCACAGTTAAACAAACCATGTCAAATATACGACCATTTCGTCGTAAAATACCCTATACCGCTGTCAATACATGAGGATTATTTCAAGTTTGTATATGATGGATAAAATACCTCAAACCTTTTGAGAAGGTCGCATTCTGTATAAACATAACATTAACACAGACGTGGTTAAGAGAACCTGTTGCAAAAAACTGATATCAAAGCTCAAAAAACATAAAACTTTCCATTTTTTGTTACATGTTTTTGTACTATTGTCAATAACATGGGCAAAACAGTGATATATATATTTTTTTACAGAATTGACGTTATTCCATGCAATGCACGGAAGCACTGATAGGCTAAACTATTTTCAGAATTTCTTAAATCACAGTTTTTTCAATTTAATTCTTCTTTACTATTTCTTTAAACTACGCTTTTACTTTTCTTAAATTCACACGTTGACCTGTTTTGATTAAATGCACACTGTACTATTTCTTAAATTCACACTTTTTCCTTTTCATTTCAAAAATTCAAAAAGTAAAAAAAAAGTTAAAGTGTGAATTTCAGAAAATTATTCAATTGGTCATTGTGATGTCATTCAAACTTGAGTTCAAGTTTTCATTCCTGTACTACATAAACACACTAAACAAAATCAGGGATAAATTTATTACTTTATTGCATAACAGACAGCTATGCAAATGTTTAATTGATTACGATACAAGTGCAAAGATGCATATAACAGTTTTTGCACACAGGTACCATAGTATTTTTTGAGGGACCAAAGTCAGGACCCTTCAAACCTGCTACAAAAATAAAAAATAAAGACTAAATTATTCCCTAGATATCTTAATTCAACTACAGACACATTACGATAAAACCAAAACAGTTACGCCGTCTGAGGGTGACGGCAAATAAAGGGTGCCTTTCCTAAACTTACAATAAAAAAGTGCAGGGGGAATAACGTCTCTCTATTGACATGACAAAAAAAAACAATACAAATATTTTTTTACTTATATTTTCTAAATTATCAGAAATATCGAATCCTCTTTAAACGCTGTTCCACTGGCAATATATATATACTACATGTGTATCATGTGCGTAAATATAATAAATTGCACTCTGCTCTACTCAAGGAGCTGGTAATAACAGCTCCTCGCTGTACCGACGCCACCATATCATATCACTTCCCCGATGCTCAAGGGTATACATACGCACCTATGTTATGGCTAACGCATATAATACATGACTTAGGTATGTAATTCATCATGCTTACAACAACCAAAAACCTTTTGCAATAAACTAGCAATACAAATAGTAATATGCCCTTGAATGCGTGTCAATTGTCTTGGAAGTCTTTTAACGAAACTGGATTTTGGCTTTTGATTCGCCGCCAGTACGTGGTTGCTTTGTACACAGGTTATCAACCTTGCTTGTATGTTTGTGTTGTATCAGCACTGGGGCCGCCTTCTATATGCATTATTTAGCTGACATAATTAAATACCCTTCTGTCCCATTTAAGGTTACAGACGGCGAAGTGTCTTTGCCCTTTTTTCTTATATAGTTGTTTGCCTATTACTATCGGGCAGGGAACTATTGTAAACTATATAAGCAGAAATATTCTTTACCCCCCAAAAAAAAAAAAAACGATCAATAGGTGTCGTTACAATGAACGTTGGATAATGGAAGCTCACCCGTTCACCTACTATTATTAGTTCAGTACCCTTTGCGGATCAAGTTGTACTTTGCAGGCTATTGGGTGACCTTTTAATCGGTTAATAATATATTTAGGGTAAGTAAAGTTAAATATAAACTATTTAAAGCATATCTCAACTTTGCAAGCTTTTCAATGGTTTTCAGTATTTGCCCCCAAGAATACACTCGAATTAGCTGTTATTTTCAGTAATTGGTAAGGCCAAACCACCATATATGACCGCACCAGTTTGGGAGAAAAAATATTTAATGTCGTTGTTCATACTGTTGTCTTAATTGTTGTTTTCGCTGTTGGTGTTATTAAGGTTGTCTTTGTTCATATTGTAACGTACATGTTGGTGTTGCTGTTGATGCTGTTCTTGATGATGTTGTTCACGTTGTTATGCTGTTGTTGTCGTTGTTAATGCAGTTGCCTAAATTGTTGTTTTCGTTGTTGGTATTGTTAAGGTTGTCTTTGTTCATGTCGGTGTTGCTGTTGTTGTTGCTGTTCTTGATGATGTTCTTGCTGTTGTCGTTTTCATACTGTTGTCTTAATTTATTGTTTTCGTTGTTGTTGTTAAGGTTGTTATTGGTGTTGCTGTTGATGTTCTTGATGAGGTTGTTCACGCTGTTAATGTTGTTGTTGTCGTTGTTCATAATGCTGTCTTAACTGTTGTTTTCGTTGTTAGTATTGTTAAATTTGTCTTTGTTCATTTTTTTCTTTTCTTTTTTCATGATGTTGTTCGCGCTGTTAATGCTGTTGTCGTTGTTCATACTGTTGTTTTCGTTGTTGTTGTTGTTTTCGTTGTTGTTGTTGTTGTTAAGGTTGTCTTTGTTCATCTTGTGTTGTTGGTGTTGTTGTTGATGATATTGTTCACGATGTTAATGCTGTTGTTGTCGTTGTTCATACTGTTGTCTTAATTGTTGTTTTCGTTTTTGGTGTTGTTCATGTTGCGTTGTTCATTTTGGTGTTGTTATTGTTGTTGTTAATGTTGTTGATCATGTTGTTCCCGCTGTTAATGTCGTTGTTCATACTGTTGTCTTAATTGTTGTTTTCGTTTTTAGTGTTGTTCATGTTGCGTTGTTCATGTTGGTGTTGTTATTGTTGTTGTTAATGTTCTTGATGATGTTGTTGTTCCCGCTGTTAATGTCGTTGTTCATACTGTTGTCTTAATTGTTGTTTTCATTGTTGGTATTGTTAAGGTTGTCTGTTCATGTTGTGTTTCTCATTTTGGTGTTGTTCATGTTGGTGTTGATTTTCTTGTTGTTGATGTTCTTGCTAGAAACGACCTTTACTTTCTGATCATACAACTATGAAGCCATTACGAATTCCAAATGTAACTGATGGCTTAAAACATCACGTCCAGCGATAGGGAATTAAACTCGAAAATATCACCTAGCCCCAAAATGCATTAAAATCCTTCAAAACTATATTATTATTTTGAACAGCAATTCACTCAACACAATTCTTATTCTTTCTTCTGGGAGCGTTACCCTCCGGTCCCCGGCGCCACCTACACGCCTAGCCATCCCTGCATGGCCCATTGCTTAGGAGCTGAGGGCAAATATTGTTAAGGTGAATAAGTTGACTGACCAAGACATTGTTCGAGACAACTCCTTACATGACACATAAGGTTCGGCCTCAGCGAGGACTGTCAGTGCTCGATTGAGGATGAACGTTGTTGATTCACAGATGTCATGAATGTATCCTTCCCGTGCAGTTTGATATAACAATGTACATAAAAGGAACACGTAACTCGGCAATGTCTTAAGCCAAACCAGTGTTGAATGATACGTCTTGGAATGATACATGATGTAGCACGAAACAATCCTTAATTCGGCTCACTTGATCAGAAGCTCTGCCATGAACGTGATAAACTTGACTTCTAAATACTTTCGCCTTGTCAATGCTACTTATTACTTCGTTAGGATGATGGCCGTACGCGCGTGCTATGGCGTCAGATGCTTAATTGTGGCGGTATTAAAGTAGATTTTGTCACTGTAAGACATTGTTTTTAAAGATAGGACATTCCTAAACTTCTAAGAAGGGGGAATGAAAATCCTTGAACGAGGCATCGAATAACCTGCTGCTCCAAAGGACTCAGCCAACTAACTCAAAAAAGATGGAGGTTCCAGAAACGACCCGTGGCATTGATTGGACGTATATATCTGCCCTCATAGGTGTGAAAATCATTCACATCCATGCATCGGTCGAAGGAAAACGCCTGCTCATATATTATGCAGGGTACAATCTTATAAATCTACATTAGACAATGTACAGTCATGGACCTTCAGGGCCAAGAAACACACACACCAATCAGAGTAATGAATCTCGAGAGCGCTTGCTGCACCGCTGAACAATGTGTGAGTCCTGCCTGACTCCACCCCCCCTCTCCCCTACCCCTCGGATCTCCTTTCTGTGTCGGGGATTTGAACTTGCCCAAACTAGAAGTTGGCCGCTTATCCCTGTGGCTAAATTATTTTCACTCCGGTGCAAGTTTGGTCTGCAATAATAATGCAAAGCATGTTCGTGAAGTTTATTTTATGTAGTGCAAGCCCTTCATACTTCCGTGTTCTTGTGTTACCGCGGATATTTTTTTGGGGGTGGGGTGGGGGTTAGTGCTTCAAGTATACATACCCAACTTATGTATGTGATTTGCCTCGCTATGTTATAGGGGAGGGGAATAGGTCGGTTTTTGTGAAACCAATTACTGATAACCTCTCTCTCTCTCTCTTTGTCTCCTGATAGTTCAATATTGTGGTCCTCTGGCTACACAGGCCCTATATTATAAAATTCATCCTTCGTGTTGACTTGTTTTTTAGCTAACAAACTGCTTCGTGGGTTCGTTACTCGTCCAAAATGTTTGCAACCTGTGTTGACTGGCTTTGAACTTCGCCTTTGCAGTCCATGCCCTAGAGTACCCTTTGCTAGCAGTCAGGATTGGTTAGTTCCTATAATATTTATGTTCTGTCTTCACCATCGGAGTAAAATGGCGGAACGGCGGAGTGCCTCGATTTGGGTGGCAGCAACACTGGTTTCTTATTAAGACGTCAATTCTTTTTTTTTTTTTTGATCTGGCAGTCCCGTTTTTTTCTAATTCCCAAACCAATCGAAATTTGTTTTCAACCAATCAAGCAGAGTTGACAGGCGGAATTGAGGGGAGAAACAAGGAAACAAAATACTGGTTGAATGTAATCATAGCGTAACAACCGATTTAAAGATATATATATATATATATATTTATACATATATATGGAGAAAAAAAAGACGACAGAAGCTTTATAATTCAAATCACTTAACGACAACAAAGATAGCAAAAAAGAGGTCAACGATTGAACTTAAAAAGTAAAGAGAGAAAAAAAAGTAACAAACCGCCTGCGATTTTAAATTAATATACAGCTTGCTAGAAACAACCCGACGTAAAGGTGAACGGAGGATGACACACGCTGGAGAAGACTGAAAGGCACTGGTAACTATATAAGGAAACGAACATTTGCGGTTGTAAGGGACTGTTGTCAGGATGAAAGTTAAACTTTGACCCAAAAGTAGAACGTTTTCTCTTCTTTTATTTTCTTTATTTTTATTTTATTTTATTTCCTTTTCTTTGGTAGACGATTCCACAAGGTCACGGGGGGGGGTGTATTTATTTTTGATATGAGCAATGAGAACTGTTGCACGTGATAAGACATATACGATGCTGTCGTGCTATGAATGTGTTTTTACAAGACGATATATCTCATAGAAATATCACATTACCCCCCCCCCTCCCCTCCCTCCCTCCACCCCTCTCTCTCTCGCTTAAAATCCCTCAAACTTAATATTGACGTAAATGAATGAGGTCGCGCGAGGTGTCCATCTACAACGTGTTATTCGAATAATAAGAAAACATCGATTTAAAGTAAGTATAAGAAATAGACAAGGAGTTTGACAAAAATATACTAATAATAATGATCATAAAAAGGCACAGTTCAAGAAAGAACGAACGAACGACTTGATAGAAAACGGACACTGGATAAATTCAAAACCGCTTTGGCGGTTAAAGTATTAAATTATATAGATTACGTGTCAATCAATTGGTTTGTATCCGTTCAGCGCTCACTATATACAATTTGACATTTGAGTTATCCCATGCAACTTTAAGACTCCATGACGCGGGCATATTTTTAGTATCATTCCTTGTAGGATACGCATTCACTGCAGCTACAGGCTCTGGGGAGCTTTAACGCTGATGTATCAATGGCGAAACCTACCCGGTGATGTTCCACTTCACGGAACTCGAAAATGGAAACCGCCCTCTCTTGGGACAACTTTTTATTTACGAAGAGCGCTGACATCTTAATTAAGCCATTCTTTAACATCTGACAGCTTTTTCACACTCTTCAAAAGTCAGAGACAGAAAATGAATTCGTTGACGGGTTCTCCTCGATGCACTAACGCCTCCAACTACGTATGTATGTTGGTTACCGGAAAGTTCCTCCTTATCAAAACGCCAACCTGCGTGCTAACAGTTATTCACTTTCGACACCTTCGGGTAAACGTCACACCACGAACCAAACCCCCTGATTGCCTTAACTGACAGAGCGAGCAATGAGACGACACAAATCTATTGTGATACTCGACCGACGAATTTTGAGGCCCAATACATATATCAGGACATTAGTAATATTGTTTAACATGAATCTTCAATTTCAGAAAACAAGTCATTACTGCAGGCTTTTCAAGCAAATTAGGGTTCCATTCTTTTCCTATCATTTTATTTTCTCTTTCTTTCTTGTTGAATGTTTATTTATGGGCAGCAGTCATCCAACCTACTCACCAATCAATTTGTTAGTGTATACTGCTGTACTTTTATTATTATTATAATTATTACTTATTATTCATAATTATTTATACATAGGCGTACATCGTATACACCAAAGGACGGATAGACATACCAAATTTATTATTAATATTATTATTAGTATTATTATT
>JAIPMN010009342.1:0-10261 GCA_020650975.1 Apostichopus californicus | reverse complement strand
TCCATATTTGCATGGGGTGATTAAAATCTGCAGAGAGTGAACCTTAGCAGTTTCACCAGGTGTTCTGTTATGGTGAGAGTCTTACCTGAAGGAGAGAGAGAGGCATATGTATACATAGCATAGTAAGGAGAATCCCTATTATATATATTTATATATGCTTGTTGATCTCCCTCCAGTGTGGATACATGATAACATATATACTTGTACAGGCACATTCACCACTGTATTATTCATTGATGGTAGGTACTTTCTAGGTAACATTCAGCTGTGTACTGCCTATGTGATACATATGCTACTGTATACCATAAATATTAAATACCCTTAACAGAAAACAATGCAGTTTGCAGGTGTGCCACCCATTGGGGGAGGGGTGTTGGGGGGGGGGAGGGTGAGTGTAGGGGATGTCCAATTTATCCCAGCCTTGCATTACGCATGATAAACAGGCTGTAAGGACCTTACTGTACGATAGCAATTGATAGACATTGTGTTTCAAATGTTTGTGAACAATGTGCATTTATACTTCAATCCATGCTTAGCTGCTCCTTGAATGTAGACCACACATTTAAATTCAATGTGTCCGTTGACATCCTGAAACTGATGACATTTTATTTTGAAATTTTCTTTATTTGTTATTGTGGAAAGTAAAAACGTTTAAAAAGTGAACCATCCTCATGGCCCTCTATTGGTTCACCTACTTACCTGTATATATGTTGATTTCTTTTAGTATACACTCAATGATTTGTTCAATATAGCAATGTCCTTGTTCTACTTGACCATTGATTCCTTGGTTTGCATGCATTACTCCAGAAAACAATTTAACCCGAAGAACAAATTACTCTAGGGTATTGAACCTTTTAGTATTTATTTATTTGGGGGGGGGGGGGGAAGGCTTGTAAAGTGCAAGTTTTGATATCAAATATAAAGACAAATTTTATTGTAATGGTTATGCTGTGGAGGATATACCAGATCCAGTGACTTGATTAATGTTTCTGTGTTTTGGTAAACATGGGTAGCTGTTGTTTTATCGATTTCAACCTGTTGTTGTGCATTAAGTATGAAACGTTAAGTAATAATTCAAATTATTGGTCATAGACAAATTTATTACTGCTGCCCTTATGTTTTGGTCTTGCTCAATTTGATGTCCAGTAACATATGACAGACAGACCGCAGATACTGGAGCCTTGAGATCAAGAAACACAACACGTTTGCACATTCAACACACAAAACTTCAGCTCCCCGATAATGCTGAAAAAATCAAAAAGGTTGTGTACCTATTTAATATAATTCATTCTATTAATAGCAACACATATCCCTTGCTGGAATACAATATTTTAATATTGAGCTCTTTCTGGCCCCTGGATGGTGACATAGCCTTCTATCCAGGGTAGCTCATGTCATCAACATGGCCCTGAAGACATTCGCTTGCCTTGCCTTGATATTTTTTCTTCTTTTTTTTTTCTAGCCTGGTAGTTAGAATTTCAGATTTCTATGAGAAGTTGATCTTCAATGCTGCATCTCTCTATATCCCCTGGATAAAATGAGATGGTAAAAAAGATAAACCCATCTCAAAAGATAAATGAGATGGTTTGAAGGTATTACCAGTGGCTTAAGTTGATTGCTAATATAAAAATGCAGGAAAATGTTCTGTATCTTTAAGTCAAAACTAAATCATCATAGCATTTTGTGTGGAAAAGATATGAAATTTTCAGATTTTGTAGTAATTTGTTATAAATATAAAAGATCTGACTACAGAAATAGGGGGAATGGTGTCATTTGACAGCGATTCAGCTGAAAATGTTGTTATTTCTCTCTTTATCTAATTGAACTCCCTTATTCACAAATTATATTTCTAATCCAAAAACAATTAAAATACAGAGAATTATTAAAAATTGACATATTTCAATTTAAGGAAACATTCTGACCCTTGTCAAATTTCATGGATTAAAATTTAAAATACAGGAAAGCGTATTAAAGCGTTTGAAGAATAATGTTCTGCTGTGATGACATTAATTTAATTACCGCTGCAATTATTTTAATTACCGCTGCACACTTTTATCTACTCCCTGGAAGAAGTGTGTATTTAGCCAGTTAAAATCAAACAGGTGCTGTGGCCGAGTGGATAAAGGCGGTGGCATTTGAAGCAATGAGGCTTAGCAATCGGGAGGTTCCAGGTTCGATACCTGGCCGGGTCATAGTGAGGTGGGTTTTTCATCAAAGAGCAATCTACGGTTTTCCCATCTGAAATGACTTTCTAATTTGAAAAGGTTCCAAATTTTGAGTTAAGATGTTGAATTGGAAGCCACCCAACGTGTAAGTTGTAATCCATAAGCCCTAAGCGTCATAAAAGCAACTGCTAATTATTATTATCATTATTTTATTAAAATAGGGTTACATTTTTAGGCCACTATATCTTGATCAGTATTAAGGAACAAGATAAAATGAGAAAGGGTTTTCAACTTAGACATTGTGAAATATTTCGCTTGTTAAGTTTAATAATAAGACATGGTCTTTTAATGATCTGTTCCTTTCGAATGATCAATATAGATGCTTTGAAAGCCTACTGGCCTTGGACACCTGTGAGTTAGTTGGCACATACCCCAAATTTGCTGGACTTAAATTTCATAAAATTTGACTTTGGGCATGCAGTTTATCTTAGGCTTATAATTTGCCCTTTTTTTTGTGGAAAATATGTCCACTGTGTAAGGTGGTATTGTTATAAGGATTGTGATGTTGATTTTACTTTGGCACACACATTGCTGTTAACACACATCCTGGTCAATACAAAATGGTATCAACATAAATGTCAAGGTTTACAGTATGGATCAGACCCTACTGTACGTTCAATGTTCATCATTAAATTGATTTCGAACCAACCAACCCCTACCCCCTCCCCCCCCCCACCCGCTGTGTTTACATAAGACCATTCATTGTTCAGTTTCAGACTCTGCACTTACAATCACTAAGCCGGAAGTTGAGCTTTCTTATTTAAATTCAATTTAACCCTCAAAATTTGTTTATAATAATCACCAGAGTTAATTAACACGTAGAAAAAAAATTCCCTTTGTTTTTATCAGGCATTATTTCAAACACTAAAATAAAAGAATTGGTAACATTTATATCCTTTGGGTGCACAGACAGTTTACTTCCGGTCCCACCTGAAGTTTCCCTGAAGAATTTATTTATAACATGAGCCTTGGAATTCTTTAATTTTGTGATCATTTTATTATATCTGCTTAAGACGTCATTATCTACTCTTACTACTACAGTACTACATATTTTTGTTTACCTTGCAGCAGCCGAGGGAAATAAACAAAAAATAAACTATTGTTACTTCCAAGGCATCTGCATTTCCTTGAACTCTTCTTTACCTCTGGTTTGCTCGTAATTGGCAATTTGATAAATTGACAAAGAACTTAGCAGAAAGAATTATGCATCATTAAATAATTGCATATAAGGAAGAAAAATAAAAATCAAGCAGAAGCTATTGGTTAACATCAGGAAGAAATGCAAACTAGTAAATTGCTACAGTATATATATGGCGATAAATATTTCTGTCCTTCCGTAATTTACAAAGTGATTTCAGGTCCGTGAACACAATGTTTCAATAAAGTTTGATAACAAAAAATTAATTTTTGGATACTGGAACATGTGGAATAGGTTTTCAGTAAATGGAGTTTAAAGGTCATCTAAGGGTCATGTTGGTCATTGCATGAAAATATGGATAAATGTTCCTCCTATGCTTGTGTGTGGCCTTCAGCTTCTACTGTAATGGACAGTCAGTATAATTTAGTTATATTGCACGATTCCTTTATATCTCAAGTGAACCTCAAAAATCAGAATTTCCCATCAATTCTTTTCGTAGTGAAGAAAGAAATGTTAGACCCATACAGTACATATATAGGGGGGGGGGGACAATTAAAAACACAACCAAATTAAGTCGCATTACTTTCCAGAATTTGGTTAAAAGTTCAAGCAATATCAGGTTGTATATTGCCAGGGTAAGTTATGTATAAATTATATTCCTATGTCTTTTCTTGTGAACTCTTGTTTCATACATGCCACCATCATATTTAATATTAAAGTTTCTGTTGTGTCTAAAATTAGATTCATCACCTACAGTAATGTGCTGGTGAAAAAGTGCAAATTCCATTCAAGCAAAAGTGCGGTGGTCGGTCTTAGAGGTGAAATATCTTGACAATAAAAGAGTAGTTCATGTGCATTCTTGATTTTAATCCTCTCTATTGTTCTTTGCATTCCAATTTCCTGCAAAGGAATTCACTGCATTAATTGGAGCTTAAAATGGGGTTTGTTTGGATACAGTTTTAGTTTCATTCACATGTGTCTGTCTGTGAATTCTTATCACAAAGAGGGGCGTCACATTCTTGCGTCGCTTCCGGAAATGGACAAAAACCAAGGGTCGATTTCTCTTTTCTTGTCTGTCCCATTTTTCCGATTCAGTTGTTTCACTGGGTTAAATTTATGGGAATTGAGAGTGTTCTGTTTGGTCTTAAGTTAAGAAACATTTTCTCTGCTCATCATTGTTCATGTTTCTTTTTCGACTCACTAAAAATATTGATTATAATGGAAACTTTACAAAGTTCAGCATAAGGCCAATTTGTGGGCTTTACAATCAAACATTTGATATCACTCCCTTTCTGCTACCCAAGCAGACTTTGGTATTCTTTTAAAGAGAGATTTGGAATTTGTACTAAAAATGACAGCCAGAGGTACCAAATAAAGATTGGATAATATGCATATATGAATATTCATAAATATTGTAGTATAAAAAACATATGAAAGCTTCAGTGAGTATATTCTTGCTTCCATCCCCCACTCCCCCGCGCCCTTCCGAATGCCCTTTTATTTGCCAGAAGTGATATGCTCTGCTTCTCCACCCCCCCCCTCCATCACCATTCTGACTCTCTCATATGCCTCCCCAGGCCCCCCTTCCATCCCTCCCACTCCCTCATGTGCTTGGTGTGTTATATTTCTGTACTGTTCAATGAGGTAAGGTTTGTTGATTAATCAAGATAGCTATTTATTTACTGTTTATTTACTGTTCTACATCTGTGTTCGATGAGGAAAGGTTTGTTGATACTCGAGGTTGAAGTGCTATCATAAATGTACAGAAAGTAACATACCAGAAGGAATGGCTGACTTTTTGTGCTACAAAGTATTTGATTTAGAAAACCATGGTTTATTGTTTTCTTGGCTTGGGAAATTAAGGTGGGTAGTTTGGGTTGGCATATAAAACACCCCCACTAGTTACAATATAATGTACAACTTCTGAATTTTGTCCTTGGGAAATTGTGTTGCCTGCAACTTTGCCCCTGGGACATATAAAGTTGACATGCAATATCAAAGGTCATAACCATAAATCATGGGTGCCTTTACTTTGCACCTGCTAGTTTCCCATTAATCTTGCTTGCCTATAGATCCATATCCTTTTCATTGCATAAATATATATATATGTACATGTATATATATATTTATATATATATATATATATATATATATATATATACATAGTATATATATCAGCTGTATGAATGTCAAGACAACCATTGGTCCGTCCATCCATACGTGCTCATGTTATATCTGTTAAGCAATAGAAGTAGTCCCCCCATCTTGCATCTCAATGAGGAATCCAATATGCGAAACGAATGAAGCACCAGCAGTAAAAAATGTATATCTTTGCATTCTAATTTTCTTTTAATAGCTTTTATATTATACATTTCTTGGAGTTTTGTTTAATGATCTGTATGTCATTTTTAACATGACAATTCTTTTCTTTTTGTCGGTGAATAGGTAATGATAACTTTAAATTGACTTTATTCCTGCTCTCTTACCTGCCTTCTCCTCCTATACACATGCACTCCGATCTACCCGATCCTATCTTATGAGTAAGATCGTTGGCTATTTGCACCTTCAATCATTGATGATCCAACAGTTAGATATGACAGGTGGCACCCACCCCTGGCCCCCCTGGTGGGCTGGTGCAGCTTCATTCTCTTTTCTATTTCTTCAACTTCTGGATGACCCTAGTTACCAGTCTTAGAGAGGCTGTCAGGAAGTATATCCTTCAAAGCTTGCCTTGATTACTTCTGACAGGTGAAAAGTTTAAAACTTGGAAAAAAAGACTAATGGGACATATTATTTCTTCAGTTGAATGTCTTGGTATGAATGAACTATAGAGTGGCTATGATATACCTATATTAATATGTATACTCTTGCCTTTATTTATCCATGTGCTACCTTATCACACAAATTATCCCAAAGAGAAAAGGAAAGGAAAGGGGGGGGGGGCCAAAAAAAATCTGAAGATTTATTGCTGGTAGTATAACCTTGACTTTGGTTATTTCAATATTCACATATATTAAACTTTGTGGTTTTGATATTTACTGGCTCTTTTTTTTCTTTTCCATCTTTCACTCTTTTTTCCTTATGTTTTTTATTTGCTCAAGATGAATCCCCCCACTCCCTTATTTTATTTTACATTTTTTTGTATTTATTTTGTGGTTTGAGCCTCATAATCCTAGTCAGGAAAATTAAGTCATTTGGGAGAATATGGAGGTGGCCTTAAACCACAACACTAAATGATTTCAGATTTAACTGATCAAAAGACAGTGGTACTGCTTTTTAAACACAGCTTATTAGATATTTAGTGCTTGATATGTACATAGTTGTGCTGGAGGAAGTTAAACAGCATGGTATATTCTCAATATATGGGGAAAAAAAATTAAATCCATTTGAGCGAATTTACATTTTGTGTCACTTTTTGATCAAATCATGTAATATTAACACATTATTGGATGCCATTCAGTCTAACTTTACAAGAGATCTATTGGGATAAAAACCTTTTGGCTTGGACCACAAGTTAGTGAGTCCCAATACATGCTTTATGTACAGAACACTAAGTTACCTCACTTGTCTGTATCCTCACAACAACTGCTAAAAACGACCATTTGTCCCTCCCTTCACACCCCCTCTTCTCTCCTCTCCTTCTTCCTCCACTCCTTCCTCTCCTCCCTGCTCCCCTCTCTCCTCCCCTCTCTCATCCCCTCCCTCCTCCCGTCTCTCATCCCCTCCCTCATCCCCTCTTGCCTCCCCTTTGTCCACTCACTCCTCTCCCCCTTCCTTTGCCAGACTCCTCCACCACGTAAAACATTGATAGTTAAACATGAAAAAAACATTTTTGGATCACATCAAAACTTGTAGAATTGAGTAAAAGCAAGCATGATAATTGGAGGTATTTAGGTTGTTTACTGCCTTATATACTCATTATTAGGAGCCGGAAAGGTGTTGGTTGGTAGGATCCTGGAAGAATGGAATGAGGGAAAATGGTAAAGCTTTCTCTTCTTGCTCAATTCAACAATTATATACAGCTATGAGACACACTGCTCAATGACAATAGACGCTGTTAATCAATTAGGTTATTGTGGAAGTACAACATAGTTTACACATTTTCACACTCCTCAGTTTTCATTACTTTACCCAGCTCTTTCAGGAAGTCTCGTACTTGGTCTGTTTTCGACTGCTATTGAAGCTGGAACAGTCGAAATTATGTCATTACTGGTACAATGAGAAAACCAATCACTGATTACAAAGTCTTTACATTTTTGTATGTAGCTCTTAGCTCTATTTCCTTTGTGACAGAGCAAGTAATTTGTTCACGCAGGTGGTCTTCAGACAGATTGGGAATTGATTTCTGATTGCTTTGTAGAAACAATGAAAATTTCATTTATTAATATTTTTTTTTCTACTTTTTTTTAAATGAAAGATTCATATGACTACATTGGCTGGAGTGTTGTCCTTCCTTTGTAAGTGAAAACCAAAGATAAATACTGGGCGGAAATGTTGACCTGGAAAATCCATGCTGTTGTATTTATAATGTGAAATTTGGCTCCTGAATAGCTCACTCTGTGTGTATGTCCCTGCCTAAGTCCTTGAATCGAATACTCAAGTTGACTGAAGTGTGGGGAATATACAGACAGGTAAAATGTATGCGCAAGATAAGATAATCATTTCCAGAGCTAAGTATGGGAGCAGAAGGTGATAGAAAGATTTTTTTTTTCATTTTTAAGCATTCTTGAGTAGGGGGGTGGTGGAGAGGAGGGGCTGAGAAAGAAACTTGGCAACTTTGTTTCATGTAAGGTGGTGATCAAGGCTGTTTTGCGAATGCTTGGGGGTCACATGACTGAAGGTCTCTGGTTACTTGGTCTCGTTACCTGCATGTTACCTGCATGTGGCTATGAACATTCAGATGTGTGCAGGTATTGCAGTCACACAGTTTACCATGTTATACGACTACTCAATGGCAACTCAAGGCTACAGTAGGTATATATTACAGAATATATGCATTGTTGATAGCATGTATCCATTAACATTCGAAGGTGTTCAGGCAGTCACACAGTTTACCGTGTTACTTCTTCTCAATGGCAACTCAAGGCTACAGTAGGTTTATATTACAGTATATATTCACTGTTGATAGCATGTATCCATTAACATTCAAATGTGTTCAGGCAGTCACACAGTTTACCATGTTATACTTATTACTCAATGGCAACTCAAGGCTACAGTAGGTTTATATTACAGTATATATATGCATTGTTGTTAGCATGTATCCATTAACATTCAAATGTGTGCAGGTATTGCAGTCACACAGTTTACTATGTTATACTTGTTCTCAAATGGCACCTCAAGGCTACAGTAGGTTTATATTACAGTATATATGCATTACTGATAGCATGTAACCATTTACATTCAAAGGTGTTCAGGCAGTCACACAGTTTATCATGTTACGTCTTACTCAATGGCAACTCAAGGCTACAGTAGGTTTATATTACAGTTTATATGCATTGTTGATAGCATGTATCCATTAACAAATGTGTTCAGGTATTAAAAGTGAATGACCATTGCAAGGCTAATCTGCCATTTACCTATACTCCATGTAACCTTGAAAATCAAGACACCTGGATGAATCTATCCTTGCATGATAGGAAAGCTCTTTTTACCTGGAAATCTGGGCTAGTAAATACCAAAATGTGTGAAATAGATACAGATGGATGGAAAGGTGTTATATATCTCATTGACAAGTTTTCAAAGTTAAAATAAAAAATACCCTTTTACCTAGGATGCTGGTTACAAATTTGCATGTTTATCTGTGTTTATTCAGATTAATATAGCTTTAGCCTATATTGTAATATAGTATGGTGGATAAAATAAGAGGACTGATTAAAAAATAAAAAATTATAAGTCAAGCAAGATTTGGTAAATTCATAAAGAATCAGGCATATATGCTGGAAGAAGAATATGAAAGATACCTACCATACATGCAGTTACATCTTGCATGGGAAAGGGGTAGTTGAGAGGCGGGGGGGGGTAGAGGAGAAGAGGCTAGTGGGGATGATGGGGGAGGAGAGGGTTTAGTGATAAGATTGGATCTTTAGTAGACATTTTGTTGGATGAGTAGGTAGAAGATGAGAATTTTTTTTTTATTTATTTTTTTTAATTTTTTTTTTACAGATTTTGTGATCATAGTCCTCAATAGCTTCGCTCTTAGAATTAACATCAATTCGTAGGTTCCCCAAAGCTAACTTGTCTGAGTGTTTTGACCAAATTGTATTTGAAGAAACTAAAGATACTGAAGTTCAAAATCAAATAGAGAGGTCAATTCCTCTCATCCACATACCCAGCTTTATCCCACCACCACCACCCACCCCATCTATGGACATACAAACACCACCCAAAAGTGTCAGGAAAAACTGCCTCGTACGTACTTCTCGATGACGATGACATCTATCCGGTCGAATATTCTATTTCTTGACAAAATCAATAAATAGTCTTTAGGTTAAGAAGATTAAACCTACTTTGAACGGTCAGCTGATCTTGCTTGACCATATCTACTGTACTTCTAGTTCTTATCTTTCTCAAGTATCCCGAACAAATGGACACTACTCTGATGTCCTTACCAAGAAATCTTTCTACTTTTTTGGCATTTTTTTTTTTCGTCCTTTTTTTTGTCATTCTCGCATTTGTATACCAATCAGATCACAATACCTCCGAGAGATTTAAGGTCCTCCAAACTCTTGTTAGCTCCCTAGTCCGCTTTTATCTAACTTTTGTTAACCTCCAAAATGCTCTCAGCTCTTCCTAGGATGTAGATCCTTCTTTAAGAAATAACCCCCCTTGGTCCATTATATATTTTTTTTACTACTGGGCAGATTGTAACACTGACCTAAGGGCTTGAATGAACCCCCTT
>JAIPMN010009341.1:0-16122 GCA_020650975.1 Apostichopus californicus | reverse complement strand
ATATGTGCGTGTGTGTGTGTGTGTAAGTCAAAACAACATTATTTACCATAATACCACATGGATTCCAGTTAATAAAACATGAACATCTTTACATGTAGTATAATCAGTATATTCATAACGATGGATAGTATCACTTGATTCATTTCCGTGAAATGTACTTATTTATTTACATATAATATTTACTGATTTCACTAAATACTGACAGCATTCTCTTTCACCAAATAGCTTTTCCATGACTTCTGAGAATATTCATATTCCATTCATTATTTTATCTCTTCTTTATCCTGTTTAGGTTGGGACTCCACTCATGGAAATAGGTAAGCATATGTAAGGGATTGCATATAGAAAGGAAAAAAGGAAAGTACTAGATATCCTTGTGGTTTATTGTATTTTTCTTCTGGGAAGTAGCAAAGAATAGCTTATTAAAAACTTATTTTAAAATGCCCTGCTTGTCGATTTACTTACTTTATGATATGCTTGTATTTGTGTTACTTAAAATGTATGAGCCAAGTTGATGACCATGCCATAATCAACATATAGTTTACAGCAGAGTATATCATGTGTTGTGTATTTCGAATTGAGACAGGGCAAGACAGTGTTGAAATTAGTACGTATACAATCGAATATATTATGTCTCACCAATTCATGTAACATCATGGTGTCATAGTATATATAGTTTGTCCAAATGGGAAAACATGTTTCGTTTTAAGTAGCCACATAATATCAGATGGGTGCTAATTTTTTTTTTTGTATATTTCATTTCAGATTTACAAAATATATACATACTTTTAGCACCATAAATCAAAATGCGGGGAAGGAATTATCGACAAACTGAAAAAATAGTTTCAGATAGCAATAAAATCATTACACCATTAATGCTTTCTTTGTCATTCCTTTATAACATAACAAATTGTATTTATGTTTGCTTTTGTTATCAGACATGAAAACAAAACTAATCAGATATCTGGGAGACCAATATAGCAAAAAGGGATTATTAACTCCCTTGCCATTTGGAAAAAAAATACATATCAAACAACTCTATACTCCTACAACTTTTGAGGTCACCGAGCAGGACGGAAAATGGTACACTGTCGACAGCGATAAGTTTCTTAAACCTAGCAAACTAGATTTGATCAAAAGAGCCTTGTTCAAAGCCGAGCTAGGTAACGGGAAAACAACACTTCAAAAATATTTAGCTTGGAAGTGGTCGACGAAAACTCCAAAGCAGAAAAAGAGAAAGTTGTTGCTCTTTTTAGAGGTGCAAGACGTAAACATGGGACTCGCTGAAGCTTTGCATCAAACCTTACCAACTGATTTAGACATTAACAAGGATGATTTTCTCCAGTTACTTAAGACGGTCGATTGTCAAATTGTTATGTACGGGTTAGAAACCATTTCTGACCAAACTGACGACACAAAGAAACGGGAGATGTCAATCCGCGGTGATATCCAAATAAAAAGAGTTCTAGCTGGGCCAATTGACGAAGTATATCCTAATCTGCAGTTATTGGCTACGTCCAGCGAATTAGACAAAGCCGTTCCTTGTTTTTCGGAGCCCTACACTGAGATAAAAATGAAAAATTTTAACGAAGAGCAATTGCATAGTTACATCAAAAAAGTATGTAAAGTATACAAGCCTTCAAATTCAATTCGTAGTGAATCGCGTGAAGACAAAGTAACAATGGTGGAAAAGCAACTCAGTAATAATGATCTGATAAAAAACTTCCGTGATTGTCCCCTATATTTGGGTATGTTTATCCACATTTTGGCTTCAGATTCAGCAGAATATGACATCAACATCAACATCAATAAATTTTCATCTCTGGTAGAGGGTGTTGTCTCTTGCTTGGTCATAAAGTACATGCAGACACTAGACGATAGCGATAATAAAGAGGAAGTTAAAAAGATTGAAACACAACTTGGCAAGGTTTCCTTACCTGAGGATAAGGGAAAGATAACTTTGTCTTGGGAATTAAATGAATTGGAAAAACTTATAGGTAAAAATTACTTGTACATTGCTGTTCAAGTAGGATTTCTTAAGCGAACTTCAGGAAATATCACAAACGCGAGATATAACACGTTAAACAACGTAACGTTTTTTCATCCCTGCGTGCAAGACTTCCTCATTGCTAAGTTCATTGTAGATACTGATAGTGAGCAACTGCCGCGGCTCCTACAAATGTTGCTGAGTACATCTGACAGAGAAAAGGTCGCCAGAGTTCTTCAGTTTGTATGTGGTACAAGTAAAGATACAGAATTGATCATTGAAATCCTACAGTTTAGTATCAATGAAAAATTGTGGGACGTGTTTATTGACTGCTTACACGAAGTACGTGATGATATAAACGTGAAAGTGTTAACTACGGAAAATATAAAAAGCGCCATATCAACTAAGGATGTGGACATCGATATGTTGGAGGGAAGGTACCACCAAAATGCTGTACTTGACTTTTGCAACATTTGCCAGGCAAACAAGGTGAGCCCTCAGCATCTCTTTCTTTTCTCATTTTGGTTTCGATATAAACCGTAATCTTTGCAGTCATAATATACGCGTGTCTGTATATTTTCTCAGCTGTACAAAAGATTGTAGCTATATAGAATAAAAAGACAATAACCGCGCGTGTGTGTGTGTGAAATACAATACGGGTATTGTTAATAGTAGGGTTAAAGGTTAGTTGAAGTAGGCAGAGTTCAACTTCTGAAAACCTTGTAAACACAAAGTGCGGATATTATGATGGATCGCAAGGTTTGTATGTAAATGCACAATATTGCATTCAAGAAGCCAGCAGCGATCAAAATCGGAAACCAGAAACTTGCTTTTATCTCAAAAGTTATGTAGTAGATGTTACTAGTATCAGTCTGTGGATATGTCATATCTCTTCATACGAACCCTAACGCTTTATTTGCGGTCTAAGGTCATTTGTAAATCCGATATCTCAAGTGGGCAATTTGTTATGAAACCCATACCGTATATAATGAGCCGACAAAATGAGTAATAAAAGCTAAATGTATTTAGCTCACTTGATATGGCATAGAGTTTTTGGAAGTTAGACAAATCGTTGCCCGCAATATATGTTTAATTAATGTTAACACAATAAGTAGTTTGAAGTTCCTTGTGGTCAAGTCGGATAAGGATGAACTACTTTTTTTAGCATCTTGTTCTCCTAGGGTTTTAACCTGAAATTGATTCAAATTAGCGGCAGTGGTTGGTTGGTGAGTGGGAACAAACGCATGTACTGAATGGTAAAAGCAAAGGTTGTATTGTTGGACACATTTTAAAATGGCCGTGGCTATTCTTACAACCAGGAGTAACAATTATTTATAAACTATTCTTACGACATCGGCGAATTACCGGTTACGCATGCGCAGTAAAGTAAATAAAGCAACTGTGCATGCAGTAGGGGTAACCCTAGCCCAAACCCTAACCGGAAATTATTGTTACTCCTGGTCGTAAAAATAGCCACGTTAAAGCAACTTTACATGCGTAACCGGAAATTTTTGTTACTCCTAGTCGAAAAAATAGCCACTTTGTTTTAAAATATTGTTCAAACAGTTCTTCGTAAGGCCTTCGTATCCTGTGTCCAAAACTTTGTAACAATCATCAGTCGCTAGTGGGGTAAAACACGTGCACGGGAAAAGGAGGTCAAAGGTCATTTAAAGTTTTCGCAACCAAAGGAAGAATGGTTCAAACCTGCACCTTCTCTAGAGGTCTGTTCAAAGTATCAGCAAGCTAGGTTAATGTTTCTGGATCTGCAAAATAAACAGTACAGAATTTCCCTGAAAGGTCACCTTGAGTATGTTACAGTGAAGACGTAACTTATGTTTCAGTATTTGGTTATGCCTCTCAACCAATCATTGTGCAATCGTTTTAACAAACCACCTAATCTCCACTCATTAATCGTGAGGCTTATCAAGGTTAAAGGTTATCACAGTATATGATAATAATATTGACGGTCAATTAGAGAAAACCTTTCAAGACAATGGATGTACGCTGTCAGTCACCATTTTGGGAAATTTTATTTCCGTCTTGCTGGATAAAGTCAAGGGTTATCATTGTGTATGAAAATACTGCCATTAAAGAAGGACGGTCGGAATGGATGTCTTACCCGATATAAAGATTGGACTTTAATATAAACTCATAAATTCATTCCATCTGTCTATAAACTCTTCATCCCTTACTGTATATTTCACACTTGAGGTATTGTTGTGAGTAATGTGACCTGGAAAATGTGGTCAAGGCCATTTCAGCTCAAAGCAGCGCTAATGTGAAGCCAAAATCTTTGAAGCTATTCCCCCTCTTTTGGGATGGTCTAAGTTACCGGCAAGCTGTCATAATTTCCGAAAGGTCATAATTAAGATAAGCAACAATATCTTAACTTTGGGTATTATCTGTCAAACACACAGACAACATGGACATCCACTGTATTCTGTTATGTGTATCAATTCTGAATTATGACAGATGGTACAAGTCATGCTGCATAAGTCAATGGAATTCTACAATGGAATTCAATGGTCCTTCCATATCGAGGTAATTGAGATCAATCTGTGGAAACCTTACAAGCATGAAGGAAACGTTCAAATATCAGATTAATAAAAGTTCCTCATAACTAATTACTACATTGAAACGCTGATGCATATTTACATTAATTTCCTGGTTTCCTACATATTCTTTTTTGCTTGAATGTGCATGTTATATTGTAATATCAAACATCACGTAATGCCTATAATTTCTAACGAAAGTTAAAGCAATAGACAGAAGATAAAGTGACTTATATATGAAAGTTTAAAAGTAATCAAAAGAATGCACAGGAACTGCGAACTATATCAATTTATTGAATCGACACATTTTCCTTGGTATTTTATGTCCTATATTTGGTTTTCATTTAATATAGATTACATTAACCACTATGTGTTTCAATGAGCTTGTGCCGGACTCTTTCGTAAATGAACTAACGCTTCCGACTATGAAACAACTGATATTGCAGAATCCGACTTTCGACGAATCTTACCGTGATCTTACCGTGACAACTCTCATAGAGAAGGCAACTAAAGACAATTCAGTAGAAACGTTGCGGTAAGAAATCCCACAATTTCATGTTAACTCGTCAATACCAGCAATAAAATTAGTGGCGTCGTCAGGCAATTGGAAGTCGGGACGCAGCCAAATATGAGCAACAGTTGAGGAAACATCATTTGAGTAAGCAAGCTGGAGCGGCGAGCGTGATGCGCAGAATCATGTAGACATAGGATAAACGGGCCGCGTGATTTTTTTTCCCAGGATGGTTGTGGGTAATTAACATAAAGTAGGCGTGTTCAATGCATTCCTGTACAATGCGACTGCTTAGTGTATACAAACCAGACAGGGTTTGGAGCAGGCATGGTTTGATCGCATTTAAGTATAGTATCACGTAGATGATGTTGTCTGCCGTACGTGTGTCTTGTACAGGTAGGGATATCCATGGCACAAGCTTGAGAGGACCAAACTCCCTGGCCTTGGCCCTGCGTGGGTGTTGTATTGATTATGTGCACAAGTCCGTTATACAGGTCAAGAGGACCAGGGAACAATCATCATCGCCCTAGTGTTAAAGTCCGGCGTGTACGTGAGAGGGACGAGGTCCCACTTTGTGACCCTAAAATAATCGTTTACCTGCAGCCTTGGGAATGCATCCAGGTTTTCATATTTTAAGGTCCATGTTATTTTGCTCTCCGTCATGGCGAACTAGGACTAGGAACTAATAAAAACCGATGCCCATATCCAGTCGACGTACGTGTGATTCGCACTAGCCTTATAATAAGTCATATAGGCTAGTACAGTGCATGCACGCGATATCCAAGTTGTTGTGTGATGTACGAAGCATGGTACGGTATTTGTAACAATAGCAGTATAGTACAGTGCATAGGTCATACCAAACTTTCCTGAAGTAGGCCTACTGCACATGTGCACTGATTGAGACACGCCTCCTTTATGTTAATTACCCACAACCATCCTGGGGAAAAAAATCACGCAAACGGGCCCCATGGCGGGGGTCAATGGCGACCCCTGAAACTTTCATCATTTTCAGAACTTACGTCAGCTTCAAATCAGCAGAGTTTTGAAGATCGAGGGAGTTAAATTATCATCAACAGTAGTCACGGTATCTTCCAGCGTATTTTTTTTTTGACATGACAAATTTCATTTTGGGTATCAAGGTCAAGGGTCAACAAATCTTATCCTTGGTAATACCGCTAGCATTACTTGTATTTGATTTTCTTCAACTTTCTCTCCCTGTGTTATTGTAATTTTAGAAGTATCCGTCATATTTTGTTCTCCAGATTCCTTGAATGTAAGCTACCGGAGCGTATAACATTATCGGACAACCTGCGTGAGACCTGTATAAACTCCAAATGTAAAGGTAAGAATAGATGTGGGTTGTTTTCTTTCTTATATACTTGGAATTTCAAATGTCATTGATTACAACTTAATGGATTTTTTTTCTTTTTTGTCATGTTTAACAAGAAAGACATGAATAAACACCAGTAATTTTATGTTGTGCAGCTTAAACATCTGACATGTTCCCTTTATCTCATGCCGATACTAATATCATTGTTTGCAAAAAATACCAACATCTCTACCGGACGAAATATTTCAGATGTTATAATAACAAGTTGAAAAACGACCAACGATTGATACCAAGTACCATTAATCCTTGAAAACTTTGTAATACATTAAAAACGTATTACGTCAGGATATTTCAAACGATTTCTGCTAAATGTATTGTTTTGGGGTAGTGAATCCAACAGGTTGTGTGATTGACCAGGTAGCTTACCGCTGGTGGTTCGATTGATCAGCAAAAGCTTTCTCTTATTGGGCTTCGGTAGCTCTATGGTAAAATGATATCGTATTCGGAATCAGAATGAAGGCGTACGACAACGAAATAAAAAGAAATAGCCGTAATTTATTGACAGAGGCTTAAGAACATTATACTTACACTAGAAGATGTTATGTTTTATTTGATATTACGGCAATCATTTTATTATTTATAGTGATTAAAAGTGAACATTCGGACTCGACTGACCAACTTGTCTTGGATTTTCGAACTGGCAAATGGAACTGAGCAGACTTTATTCTTACTTTGGTGAGTTTGACAGATAATCCTTATTAATTAAGTACAGTGATAATAAATTTAAATTCCTAAGGAATGCGACGTCATCCACATTTAATGCTTATCTCAATGTCTAAGTGTTGCTCGACGTTTGACTCTCTTTGCGTGTGTCCGTGTCATAGAAAAAATGAAAGCTAAAGATTTATAGCAACATTTTGTTGGAGAACCTTTCCAAAAATAAGAAACTTTCACATTCCTTTCTTGGTACTTTATTGGTTTCCAAATTGATTTGAGTTTATGATGCCGTAATTCCTCCATTGAATTCTCCTCTTAGTTTTTCTCTTCATCAACTTCGATTAAAGAAATCGAATCAATAGCATTGGAAAATGAATTATTGCTCTTTAGATAAAACTATGATCACGAAATAAATATGACAAATAAAACTGTTACCAAATGACAAACACTTCAACAAAGGAGTAACTCAGATATTTAACCATTAGTGAACCAGTCACTACAATATTAAAATGCTCCAATTGTTAAGTGTTTGGAAATGCCGAAACAATTCCTAAGTGATTCAATTGTTCAACTAAAATATTTCTTCTAGGTTTTGGTGGAGCCAATCAGTACACTAAATATAAATTAATAACAGTGATTGAAAATAACGTCTACTGAGAACTACACGTATATCCATTACCTAGACTGTTTGTTATCAAATATAAAAGTATATCTATCCTTTTGATATAAATTTAAAGATTCTACTACTTATGGCACCGAACGTACTTACACCACGATGATTCCCAACTGTGTAATGCTCAACAAAGGAAATATCCAGGTGTGTTAGGGCGTTTTGGTACGAGTTCGTCTTGGCATTTGTTTTAGGGCCAACACAATTCACTATGTAACACAATCATAGCTAAATCTAAGATGCCTATACTACATTGATGACTAGTTGTATTCTCTTTCACATTTTCAGAAGCCCCGAAACTACAGAGAGGAAGACGGTGCTTACCAGGGCGAATAAAAATCAGAAGGCAAGAGATGTAATCGTCTGCAGATAGTACAAGCTTTTTCCAAATATGGGCGGGTGCATGAAAAAGTCTTAGGACAAATCAATACCTCTGAAGGGTAGGTGCAAATACTACAGGGAACGATGAAGAGAGAACACAGCACAAAAATGTACACTGTTACAAAACAAAAGTATTCGTAAGTGTAGCAGAGGAGCGAAATCAGGTCACAGGAGTGTGTGGCTTGCAGTTTACAGTTGCTTTCTTTCGGGAAGTTTTTTTTATCTATGGACTGAGTTTACATATCTGATACTGAATGAACTGCATTTAGTAAAAAAAACACGTCTTTTGTGGTAAAATCAATTGTTTCAGGTACTATCAGTTGTTAATACGATTGGCTAACGACGCAAAATTCGAGTTAATCTATGAGGCTGATATAGTCTGTTTAGACTTTACATACATGTCGTCAATGAAGCGGTGGTGCAGGAAGAACGAAAATGTTAATGCAGGTGAATAAGGTATCCTAGCCCCTCCCCCCCCCTCCTCCCCAACCCTTCTCTACTGTGATCATGACATTGTGTTGAATTATAGTATAGATATTGGTCCATTTTCTCACCGTATTTGCAAAATTTCCGAGTTTTAGATTTAACTAAAACTTAAGCCTTTTCAATCTTTGACCAACTTAAAATTCTTATTACTGCTTTAATTTTGTCCAAGCTTGATTATTGTAATTGTTTATATTATGGTATTGAAATTAAGCTTTTGAATAAATAACAATCTGTACAGAATTTTGCAGCTAAATTAGTTTATGGCAGGAGGGAAAGAGATAGTGTGTCTGACCTCTTTCTGGAACTGCACTGGTTACGTGTTCGTGAAAGGATCATCTTCAAAATCATTTTATTTGTTTACAACTGTATTAATGGTCCAGCGCCTAATTACTTAAGAAATCTTATTGTTAATTCCACTCTTTCCACTGCTACTCTCCTTGTTCCTAAGACGTTGACTGTGTATGGGGATCGGTCTTTTGCCAAATGTGGACCTAAATTGTGGAATGCTCTTCCTTTCGAACTTCGCAGTATTCTTTCTATCAACCGCTTTAAGAAACTTTTCAAACATTATCTTTTTGTTAATGATGATACTTATTTCAATAAGTTAAATGCTAAGTAATGTTTTTTTGTAATTGTGCAAATCTTGTGTTGCAAGGTAGTGGTTGTGCATAAACTTTTCATTCTTTCATTCATTCATTCATTCATGTAAATAACTTTAAGCAAAGTAAATCAATATTATGTAATATTTTGTTAAAATATTAAGTGTTAGGTTTGCCGAAAGAGGAAGGAGCCTCTTTACTATTTGCGTGTTTCGTGTACTGTGTAATAATTGCGTTATTTACAATCCACGTATATTTTGTATATTATAACTTAGTAAAACATATTAATTTGGTTTTTTTTTAAATCCCGTATTATATTACAAAACATAAAAATTAACTCATTGTATTGTAACACTCAAATTATCACTTCTACTAATCTTACATATTTATCGGTGAATAATGTTATTGTTCCATGTTTCCATAACTAAAAATATCTATCAAGTTCACATGTGTTGCCAATTTGGTTCTCTGTCGCTTCTTCGGTATAGGCGCTGCAATATCGGTCCTAATACGCGTTATCTGTACTGTTTACACATATCTGGATCAATGTCACTCAATTGCGTAAATGCGCTCACTAGCGTTCAAACCTGTTGGATGAACTTGCATACATACGCACTGGGTGATTAACTAGAGAGAGGTTCCACTTGTGCATTTTGACCAATTGAGATTAAAGGTGCTTTAAACACATAGGTTAACGTGAAACTTCGACAATATGTTTCAAAAGATATCTTCTTCATACGAACAAAAACAATTGTATTTACTTCTAATGATTTCAAGGAACCAATATGATCTGTAGTCGGAGAATACAATTTGTTAAGATTCGCGGAACTAGATAGGGCCGATATGATAGCGCTCTCTGTTGATCTTGTCCCATTGATGTTTGTATAGTACTTTGAAATTACTAATAACAAATTCAGCACGCACAGCAATGGTTCTGATCTACTTGAAGATTTGTATGCTGTATGTTGTTTCTATCGAATCGTCATGTAATACATGTGGCTTAATATACTCATGATAATGTAACAAAGTAGTAGTAGTAAGTTGAGTCTCGTCTATCCGACATGCTCAGTGATCAACCTCAGTGATTAATGTAACATGATCATGTAAAAATATCACTTTTTCAACTGCTCTCACATGGCCAGTTACGCTGGTTGTATAATAATTTGCCTTAATTGGTGTATTTGTTTTCATTTGGGTAAAAGTCTGTATTTTGCCACTTTTACATGTTGCATGTTTAATAAAAATAAATAAAAGAGGTCTGAATAGTGCGAGACTGTCTCTTTGGATACTTATTTCAAACTACAAAGGATTAGTCACGTTAATGTTTACCTTAACGACGTCATTGGGCAAAGTCTGACCATTAAAATGGAAGGCAAACTTAGGACATACCTCAACATATGACCTTCCGATTACTTGATCCCATGATAGTTAAAACACTATTCTTCTTCATATCACTCTGCAGTTCATTTGGTAGGAAAGTTATTTTCGTGAACTTATTCATTGAAATTGTTACCATTTTGTTGCAATAAAGGAGAGCATAGTTCTGTTATTTAGAAAATAAGAAAATAAAAGTATCTGTGCAGCACTTAAGCGGCTAAGAAATGAGCAAAAAAAAAAGATGCTTACCTGTGCAGCGGCATTATATGTGCCTAATTCCAATACAAAACTATTTAGTGCAGCATTCAATACACTTTTGACTTCATTCACTTAAACAGCACTTGAATGCCCGTTGCATCAGAGATTTGCTATAAATACAGATGTAATGTTTACATAACCAAGTCCCCTAGTCAAACCGTGTCATTCCAGACCAACTTCAAGTAACGACTCTAGTCTATTCACCAATCAAGTTAAATCCAGGATCATCACGAAACCAGATGTAAAATATTCCTCATAGAGGAGTAAAGAGGCTTCGAGATAATTCGAGAACAATTATGTCTTCCGGCCCATTTATTGCACTGTTCATCCATCCCATATTTCATCTCCTCTTCCTTTTCATGGCCGCGGGGCTATATCTTCCTGATGACTACGACATGGAGGATTACACATGGAATTCCCTCAACATCAAAGTTCGCAGTTTGTGCCTTGAACGGTTCTTTGCACTCTTTCGCTTAACCGATCAGAGCCGTCTAGTCATATTCATGAAATCATGCTCGAGTTGATATTACGTATTTTGCATGTAATATGAACCCCGTGTGACAAAATATTTGCAACGGTTCTGGTTTTAAATTTGTATATTGCATACCAACCGGAGACAAAATGGCCACCAACCAGATGCCTTGTTTCTTATCATTTCACCTTTATTTTCTGTAAAAAACAAGGTTATCTCACCGATATTGTAATATGAATTACATTTTCGTAACCGTTGAATATTCCATTTTCAGACCAATCAACGCAAGGTGCTAGGTTATTACGAACCGTAGAAAGTTGCAATTGTTGTCTAAGTATATGAATTTAACGTGTAATTAGATTCTACAGACGTGTAGGTTTACATGTATCATTAATGACTGTTATATATGCATAGTAAGATAAGCTTGTATCGCAAGCAGGAAGCATTCAATATAAACTGGTGGAATTTTCTACTGTCCTGAGTAATCAACGGTAAAAACCAATTTCAAGCAGACAAGGAACGTCAAATAATTTGTGCTCTGAAATAGCCTACGTGTCAATGGATTTGATATTCAATTTATCGAATCTTCTGGAAAAAAGATCTCCTATGAATTCAAGATATTGAACTATATTGGCATTGTAAACCTGCTATAAGTAGTAAACTATAAATAAACCCTTTAATCAGTAACTATAACAGGGGAGGTAATTAATGTTAACGAAATCAACAATTGACCGCAGAAAAGAAGTGTTTGGTGAGTTTACGAAGAACGCCATCTACTAACTTCAAGCAGCCTTCGAAATGTCGCAAAACCTCATTTTAAGAATGACTCCATTTTTGTTATCAAGCTGGGGTTCAAGGAATGAGACGATCGTTAATAATTTTAACAATCACTTCAAGTCAAAACTAAATAAACTCAAGTGTCGTTGTTAGGGTGGTGTTTACACATACCATTTGTATTGGCAACTACATAGGCAAACTTAAATGCTTCCTACCAGGTTGTATCATAGAGCTGTTAACTAGGAGTTTAGTGGTGACATTGCTTCCTTTTTAAAATACCATGGATTAAACTTTTGCTTAAAGGTTGGGGGAAAATCCAGTACTTTCACCAATATGTATTTTCTCTCATATCAAAGTGCTTCAAAGCGTACGCATACACATAATGAATAGCCCCTAACCTTTGACCGTTAGAAAAATGATTTGCACAATGTTCATACTGCCAGTACAAGTGCTCTGAAGCATGACATGTTCCAGACCATATTTTAGAAAATGGCCCAACTGGATGCAGATACCATATTATTATTCACATTGGCCAAATGCATTGCAAACTTATTGTTCGAATAATTGTTCATGAAGTCTAACACATTAATAATCAAGTAAGAGCTTGGTATGCCGATTGTTTGATTACTTTTAACTTCGATTTCTGACCATCCTCAACCAGATTACAGACATTCACCATGTCGTAATACAAAGAAAGGGAAAACATAAAGATATTGTATACAATTAACACTCTCCACCGCTGATGCCAACTGGACAAGACATTAAACAGACACTCTTAACAATTTTAAGTTATGGAAACCAAAAAGATGACATCAAGGCTCGAAATATCGTGAATGAAAATCTATAGAATGTTTAAATTATTTTCTGGCCATTTTAAATTCCTTTTAGATAATGACGGAAATTTAATCAAATATCAAATGAAAGACATGGAATTGTTGCAGATAATTGTGCTTTGTGTGTTAAACTTACGTGTATCACCAGTTAATTAATAATACACACATTTCTTCTCTTATTCTTCATTCATTTTCAAGAGTGATTGCAGTATATAGTTCCAATTCAAGGTATGCAATAGTTTGTCTCTCTGGAATCACTTGAAGTTTTATTTTTGAGAATCTGTCCATTTCGACTTCCGCATTACTTTAATGTGTTTTATTTTTTATTACCTTACAGCAACAAGTACTGTTATATTTTTGATAGCTATTTAGTTAAATGGATGTTATTTTAACGTAGGTTCCTAGCAGTGCAGTGACACGCAATTTTCCTTGAAACAAGGTCAAGATATTGCCATAGATTGTAAGGGACTATATATTTCAGAATAAGGGGTTTTACAGATAAAACAAAATAACAGAAGAGCAAAATCGTCCAGGTTGCTGAAGAACAAGGTATTAGACAATAGTGGGGCTGCAGAAATCTGGTCCGTACACTTACATAAACTCAATGTTGTGTTAAATATTCATGAAGGTTAAAATTTATATTTTTCTGCCTCATACAGCATACATTGTACTATGTATGGTTTAAACAATAGACAACAGACATGTGCATATTTTACCAAGGGAATAACTTATTCTGCGTTTATAAGTGACACTTGATTACTCTATTATCATGGGATTTTCCAAGTATTGCTGATTTAAAATGGATTTAATTTGGGGGAAGTATGTATGAAATTTATCAAAGATGAACACTGACTTTTTTACTTCCTCCCTCTGTTTGCTGTGACTTGGATTGGGTATAACATTCATCAAAACAGATTTAGTAACGCTTACTCAATAATGAAATCTGATGCAATCCAATTTTGGTGGGGGCAGTCTTTAAAAATGAGGCTGGCGACAGAGCCTCGACAAAAACATGGCAATGGAGAAGATGTTCAAGTGCCCTTGGCACCGTTTATTATGACCTTCGTTAGCTTACAAGGTCCATACAATGTTGTTATTACAGTCAACGGCTGATATTAACCTTGCATTACGCAGAACGTTACTGTTAGCACAATTCCTCAACTCGGGGTCTAAACGCAAATCACAGCACGGTGCTAAACGCGGCACCAAACGCAGCGTCTAACGCGGCTCCACACGCAGCGTATAACGCGACCTACAACGCGGCGCTAAATGCAACGCCAAGCTTAGCATCTAAATATAATATCAGATTCAAGGCTACAGAGTTAACTTAACAGTGTGTATAATGTCGTTAACCGATGTAAATACACTAAGAAACAATCGGTGGACTAAATGGTAGTAATGTATCTTCTGATAGCTGACCTAGGGCTAATTCACTAATGTTGCGGACTAAATGAAATATATCCATTCACATCAGAACACTGATCTTTACTAAATTACATACAGTGTCACGCAGTTCAGAGCGCTACTAACTAACGTAAACGATAACAATCAGTTAATAACGTTACTTTGAAATAACTGGGTGTAATCTCCTTAAGTTCAATAGCGCAGTTTGCTAACAAGTCATACGACTCACAAGTGTATTAAATAATATTCTGAGCACTTACAATATCTACCAACAGCTATACACGTTGTCGTGGTATTAGAACATACCAACTTGGTTGATAGAATATGATATGATAACGTACCGTAAGTAAACTTGTATATCTCGTCTTGTATGAGATGTTGTCAAAGAGTGCCGCACTGAACATTACCATCAGCTCCTTTTATACTAGCCTGAACATTGGCTTAAGTTTACGCGCGCGAGAATGTACTACTTCAAAGAACACCGCCTTTGAGTTGCGGTCACCACTCTTCTTGATACCAGAAGGCCAGGTGCACGATTGCTTAAGTCATAGTATACAACCTACGAGATGACGGGAATTCCTGGCAAAGAATTACAACATTACTTCAAAGCTTAAACCGCGCGCATATACAAAACATTCTCACTAAAATGTCAAGAAAGTTACCTCTGCGTTATCCTTTAATCAACCACGTTTGTTAAGAATGCCACACGAAAGGTTGAGCACAATGCCTTTATTAGATACATTTACTACAATGTCAACGATGAACATCATTACCCCAAGTTGCAGTATGTCATTGAACCTCCGGTGTACTGTAGAAGGAGAGAATCGTTTTGGCACGTGTTTAAGACAAAGTGGTGATAAACCCACCATGAATGAATGCACCCGCTGATTATTCTTTCACGAATCTCCCATGCATAGCACCAACAGCAACTGCATCCGCCCTCATCCGCCCTAATGTATAAATTATCTGTGCAATTGGTGTCCAGACTACCTCATCGTTTGAGGTCGCTGAAGACGACTTCCTTGTTGGTGGCTCTAACCGTTCGCTTTTAACTGTATATCGACCATCCCCAACGCTAAGAACACATGATTACCCAGTTTTCTGGATGATTTCGGCGTAGTGTTATTGTTAGAACATTACACGGTTCTGCTTCAATGTTGCTCATTGTGAGTGACTTCAATTTTCATATTGATAACCCAATGGCACTAACGCTGCCAAGTTCATCGACCAGTTAAGATCATGTAACCTATCGCAACTTTTTAAATGAACCAACTCATGTAGATGGTCATATCTATCATCTTATACTAGCCAACAATTGCTCAGAGTTAAAGCCAACCTCTCTTTCTGTGCAGAAACTTGGAACCTTTGATAATAATCATGTAGTGACGGAACTTGCCTTCCTAAAACCTAAACGCATTAAGCGGGAAATACAGCACCGCTGTGCGTCCTCTATTACATCTGGACTCAAAGATCCTGACGCCTGTCCCAGTATCAAAACCCATCTCCTGATTAATCAACAGGATGATTCTTACAACAACTCTCTCAGTCGGCTACTCGACAAGCATGCGTCTTTCCCCCACCTATTGCCATGGCTGCAAATGGTACATGTATGAAGCAAAGAAGCAGAGACGCTCTGCAGAAATAAAGGTGCAGAGACGCTCGGCAGAGACGCTCTGCAGAGACGCTCTGCGGAGACGCTCTGCAGAGACGCTCTAACCTCATTAATGACAACGCAATATATATATATAGGCCCTATATATATATATAT
>JAIPMN010009331.1:3720-15416 GCA_020650975.1 Apostichopus californicus | reverse complement strand
CCCCCACATCACCCATCCAAAATCCTACTGCTGCTCTCTCTTGTAAAGCTATCTTTGATTGCCAGTTTGAGCAAATTCTTTTTAAAAAAATTCTGACTGGTATATTCTGCTCAAAACTAAAACCTTATTGAAATCGTTTACTTAGACAAAAATATCGGCCATAGGCTGTCAGCATCGCCACCACTTACACCAAGTTTCATACCCAATGTGACCTCAGAAGGAATATTAACAACTAGGAATGAACGCTAGGAACATTTGTAAACAAAGTCAGGGTTATAGAGTATAAACCCACATTTCCATGGCAATCACACATAACAAAAAGAGAATTCTACGTGCAATCAGCTCACATTGTTTACCGCAGGGTATGAATAAAACAGTGCCAAGTGTTGTTGAAAGGAAGCCGTGCATTGTTTGCACAGGATCTGACTGTGTACTTTTACACAAAGCGTTGAAAAGGGATTTAAAAAGAACGACGTATTCCCATTCACGGGGCGATCGGTCGTCAATTTTCGTAGACTTGTTTGCGAACCTTTCGGGGAATATTTCGTAATCTTCGACAAAGGCTTCATTCAGAGGACCCTCCCTTTGTTTCCCCCCGCATAAATGGTGGCTTCACAATCAGGTTTTAAAATCGCTCGAGAGAGCATGAAATATAAAACTTGCACCGTCATATTTATTATTAGTCACTTTGCCCGTCTTTCATTACCAGCTAACATTTCCTTCACAGCCAAAATGTTTCTCTGAAAACTTTTGCCTTTATTTATAGACTAGGAACTGTTTGGAGACAAAACAACCAAAAAAACCTAAATGCCATACAATAGATAGAAAAGAACCTGTTTTGTAGACTTGACTTTTTAGTCGCATTTTCTTTTGACATGACGGCAGTTAGTGACACGACCACTGAAAATGATGATGCAATTACACGCATCGGTAATTTAGGTTAACTAGTCATTCCTGTGGTTACTGGCAAACATTTAATTAACAGCCAGAACAAAACGGCTCTTCTCTGAAAACCTTTAGCCAAAAAAGGTCATACAAAAGGCAGAAGAGAACAAAATTTATTTTAAAGTGAATACAGGTTACGTAGTTTATTCATTCATTCATTTATTTGTTTCTTCACAATTTAAATACAGAGAAGTTCAATAAGTGGCAAACTATTATAAAAAAACAAGGACAATTGTAAAAGGGAAGCTTTCCAAAAAAACCCAAGGGGCTTATCTAGTGGAGCACTCCCCATAAATAAACAGAGAGAACAAAACAAGAAAAAAGTAACACTTAGATCCACACGCACACTGGCACGTACCCACCCCACCCCCACCCAATAAATATATATAAATGAAACAAGACTGCTGGAAAATGACGGTGGTCCACTGAAACGCATCCATTATGTGGAGTCACTTTGCCTTCCCTCTATTCCCCGAGACTGTCTAACCAGAACGACGCTTCTCTAAATTGCTCCGATATAAACCCGTGAAAAGTCGTGCCGACGAAAAAAACAAAGATATGAACCTGCTCAAAACTTTATTTGGTACCCTGTCCTTTTGTTAGAAGTAAGTAAAAACTTACACGGTTTTTGACACGATCACTTGAAATGGTGAAAGAATCGTTGCAAACGCTTCTGTTATTGCTGTATATTGGAAGTCTGGACGGTATTCTGCAATAGTTTCACCACCCCTCCATTTCCCTCCCCACCCCCACCCCTCCCCCACCCCACCCACCCAATCACCACCCCACCCCACTCCACCTTCCCAATCCCCAATCAAGCTCATCATACACACATGATTGTGGTTGATGTAACTATATACGATACCTGGGTTCTTGGGGGAATCTGGTACTCTGCAAAATTTTAACTTTCTGTCAACTAGTCGGTACAGGAATCACACAACAACGTAATTCTCCAGCTCGGCTTATCCATGGTCTATTGAAAATCAAATGGTCTGTAGGGTTCTTTTCTATCTTTGAAACTTGATAGTTTGCAGTTTTGCTACCTGACAAAAAGTTTTTTTGGCTATAAAGAAACTTGGGGAAGAAGACAGAATTTACAAATAATTAACTAATTTCATCCTCCCTTATTTTGTTTTGTTTCTGTGTTTTGTGATGAAGATGCAGTTGGTTTGATAAAAGTTGCCAGGATTGGCGACTGAACTCCAAAAAAATACTTAAATGATATCTTACCAGGCACAGATGGGAGGTAGGCTGTCGGGAAGAGGGGAGCACCGTGATGAATGGAGCCAGTGATACTGGGCTTGGCAGCAGCCTGAAAAGATGCAAAATATTGTTCATTCATTCGTTTTTTTTCTTTTTCACTGCATGTCAGTTACATATCACATGTTTACATGTCAGTAAACACACATTTTTGCGAGCATGGTATTGGAAATGCTTCTTGTGAAGGATATTGAAACTTGGAACAACTTTTTCTGAGTTTATTCCCTTGTATACAAAAACTAGTAACGATTATTCTATTACAAAGAAGGAAGAAATGCAAAATGTGGCAAAAATTGGACAAATTTAGGGTTGAAAAGAGTAGGACGAAAGTCGGAAAATATGTGAGATAAGTAGGACGGTAGTAACCGTGCTCACATTGGATAAACGGATGTGAGGAATCCAGTCAGTGGATATTATTGAATACATACTCATTTTCTTATGTGGTGTATCTGAGATGCCATAAATATGAAACTTTTGCCATAATTGTTTCTCGTAATCATAGAGTATTTTCACACTACAAAGATTTAAAATTAATCAATCAGTCAATCAAAATCCCGCAATTGTTTACAAATAGTAAACATGCACAATTTCACATCATTTTGATGGAAGTTTGAAATCAACACATTACAAATGCAAAAAATCATAAAAGTAAAAATATTTTTTAAATTAAATAAGGAAGGAATAATGGAGACCAAAAAGTAGGAAAACTGAAGGAAAACTAGGATCTCTGGAGAAGAGACCACTGGACAGTTTGACAACCAATTTTAGTTGAACAATACACGTTTCCACACTACAACCACACTACAACTATCACCTAAAATACTGACCTCCCCCTTCCCCCCTTCCCTCCTTCCCCCATTCCCACTTCCTTCCTTCCCCCATCCCTCCTTCCCCCATTCCCCCTTCCCTCCTTCCCCCATTATTCCTTCCTTCCCTCCCGTGCCATGTCATTTATATACCAGGGATGAGCCTGAGGTAAAAAAAAAATCATGGAACTTTGCAATAATTGCGGTATAGGCTCCAGTTTGCGTATGCTACAGTGTGTTAGGATAAAAGTTTCAGTCCCCGAGGTAGAACTGAAATCACGGATATTCCGCGAATTCGCGGAAAAAGCTCATGCCTTACATACTCACCAGGGGAGGTGAATGTTGGGAGGATGCCGGAGGTAAACCCAGGGAGATGTTTGGTAACGAGGGGGAGGAGTAGAGATTGTCGTTGCTGGAGCCTGTCCCGTACAATGTTTTCACACGCATGTGGTAGCTACTGCTCGCTTCCTGCAGAAAAGTAGAGGAATGAATCGACGTGAGATGAAACTATCGCATCTATCTAGGAACTCCCCCCGCCACCCCTCACCCACCCACCCACCCACCGATTTGCCTTATAGTTTATCTTCTTGTTTTTACCACTCAGTTTCTGGAAAAGGGGTTCATCTTGGGTGAGATAAAAATAACAGCCTAGTGTCTTGTTAGGCTTGATGGTACCAGTTAAAACGTAATCCACTACATCTGTTGTGATTACAAGTCAAGTGTGTCAAAATTATGTGCCAGCGTTATAATCTATCGGAAAATACCCTGCAAAATTAGATCTGGATTACAGCCAATCCTTTCCCCCCCCCTTTTGTCTTTGTTACGAACATGCGATGATGCTGTAAGTTATATTGTAACCAATTATAATTGCCACACAAAAGGGGAATGGTTATATAGAGAGGAGAGGGCGTTATTTGCTCGTATGATGGGGGGTACTTGAGTTTTATATTGTGGCGTGTGAACATAAATTTTAAACGATGTGGGAGTGGGGGGAAGTGGGTGTTAAGTTCATGTAATCAAAGAAAAGGAAAAAAAATCCATGTGATCAGGATGACCAGGGTGTGAAACAGTTCATATGATTTGGGACATAGCATTACACTGTGATATTACACTGTTCATATGATGGAAGGGAAGGGGGGGGTGTTCAAGTTCACATGATGTGAGACACACTTTACATGATTGGGTGGGGGGGGGGCTAGGTTGTTCACATGACATATTGACTACACTTTAGGGTTCAGGGGATGGACATCATTCACTTTTCTCACCTCAAATGTAACCCTTTCATGGGAAAGCAGACTGAAGTGACCCTGCACTTACCTCAGGAACCTGTCCAGGCATGTGGATGCCATTGGCATTGTCTCCGGACGATGCCCCTCCACTGGACGGCGAACTTGGTCCAGATCCAGGGGCGCTACTGGACAATGATGAATCAACTGGCATGGGAAGAAAAAAAATTGATTGTCAGACAATTTGTTATACTCCAACAATTTTACTCCCGCGAGAAAAATAATATTTTTTTTTTCCCCTCGAAGAATACAAAATAAGGCATGAGATGCCAAAATGAGTCCCAAGGGTCGGAAACATCAATTGAAAAGAATCGGGGCCTTCTAATCATACTCTGGACATTTGAAAAGGAAAACAAGAAATTATCTTGGAATAGTTCATTTCCTTCGAATTTCAGGATTGAATTTCCTGAGGAAAGAGCCAAAAAAAAACACACAAAAAAAGAAAATAATAATCTTGGCATGACCTGTACATGAAAGTGATATCATGTACGTGTATAGCCAGTGACTAAAGAAACTAATAGCTTCTAAAGACCAAACCTTTTTTCACAGACAATATGAATTATCCCTATTAAGGCAGGCATTTCCACTAATTGGACAGAAACCACCACCTACACCCTCCCACCCCATCCCTCCCCCTCCTCCTTCATCAACAACACATAATGTACAAATGAAGATGTTTACAAAATCAGAGTAAAGACATGTTCATGTGTGTTAAATATTTAAGAGACAATAATCTGCTTTTGATACACAATGAACCTACTTGGTAAGCTTAATCCTAGGGACGAGAGGAAATGGTGGGGGGGGGGGAGGGTAGGGAGGCAGAGGATAGAGGAATCGCCAGGGTTAAAATTTAAGGTTTTTCCGGTCTTAACTTTTGGTCGTCCGAACAGCAAATTTGGTTGTCCAAACAAAAAAGTAGTAAAATAGTGTAGTAAGAATGTCCAGTTTGTACACTGCAAGAGAGGTACAGTGTAGGGTATTTGTGAGGTTACAACACCACATTTGGGCCAGTAAAACTCCAATTGATCAAGTGGATCATCAAATGACTATTTTTCTTTAATTCAGAATCTCTATAGCAGGGTTTCCCTAACTTTATCCCCCCACGAATCCCTGTGGATGTCAGAGATGTCCACGAACCCTCAACTACTTGAGACACGATATAAGTCATTATTATACTATAATACGCATAACAGCCTGTGTCTGTTTCAAAATTCAGTTATTTATCACATGCACGGTAATGTACTACTATGGCAACATATGCGTATGGAACGCGAAAAGAGTTTGTCGATAGGTAAGACTTTTGTACATTACTATTAACTTATATGATATATCAGATTTTAATTAAACAAAAGGTACTCTAGTTTTGACTTTTAGAAATGGACTCACACACCCCCCTGGAGGTTCATGCACCCCAGTTAGGGAACCCTGCTCTAGAGTAATGATGGGTGATAATAACTGACGACCTCTAGAAGCTGATTTGGGTCGTCCCAACAGAAAATTGGTCGCCACGGACGATCGGTAAAACGTTTAAATTTTTTTGGCCCGATTGTTAAACCAAAGTGCACACTCACAGTCACCAGACCACGGTTTCTTCTTCAGACTTCCCTGTCCCTCCCTCCTTCTTAAGAGAGGACTCCCATGACTCCGCCTTTCTGTGACTTTCTCTTTAAGACGAGAACGCACCTTCAAATTGGAATCGGAGGCTGTAATAGAGAAATAAAACGTGAAGATAAAATATCCATGTACATGATTTCAAGAACATTTCGAATTTGAATGTCTGGAAGGAGACCATGTTTAGTTTTGGAAGTCTGTTGGTTGAGTATATTGGGTGAGTAACTGAATGTTTGTCAGAGGCTTTTGAAGCCCGAAAGCCGAACTTAACGGCACCGGTAAATTATGGTCATAATGTTACGCTATTGGGTCCAAGCAAGAATCCCAACGTCCGTCTTCACGAAAGGAGGCTGTGATTAATTTTGAAGTTGTTGGAAAGTATATTGATGTTCTTACTTGTCTGATGAATTAAACTGAAACTAGATTAAAAGAAGAACTAGCTGTTGTATCAACATATTGAATTTGAGACCTTCCCAAGTTGCCCCATCTTGAGGCTAAACAGTTCGCAAGTTATGGGTCTGATGAATTAAACTGAAACTAGATTAAAAATGAACTAGCTGTTGTATCAAACATATTGACTTTGAGACCTTCCCAAGTTGCCCCATTTTGAGGCGGTGCCGTTCGCAAGTTATGGGTCTCATACATACAAGGGCAGCACAACATATTATCAAAGCAACCCAGCATAAATTACATACAGTATGTTTAAGCCTGTCATCAAACCTCCAAACCAATGAATGGAACTCCAAACTTGATATTGTACTATTCTTTGTAAAATGATCACTTTCAACTCAGGGAACCGCGAGTTCCTGACCTTTCCAATTAATATCGACAATGTAATAACATCACCAGTGAGTCTTGTAAATATGTCAGGTTGTGGTGAAGCAGTCAATATGTATATTAATTGCTTCTTCAAGTGGCATGTAAGTTGATCTACTTTGGATCAGAAGCCGAAACATTTGAATGTGTGATAGTTTGCAATAGTTAATATGTTTGTTATGAAACTTTCTCATGTTACAAGACATCCACCAAATGGTACAGTAGTAAAGTGTTTCACTAGAAAAGTGCAAGTTAAATGAGATACCGTACATGTCATGTCAAGGGAATAAATTTATCCAGTATCACATCAGCAAAATGCAATACAAGATGTCCAAACTGCTATACAATTGCAAAAGACGTATAGCACTTTTTTGTACACAAAAACCATAGCATTGTACACACACACCATAGTACTGTATACACAAACCATAGCACTTCATCTGAGACAAAATTCACAGCCTTTCAATTTTGCTACACAAAATGTTGTATGCTAATGAATTCCCTGCATGTGAGTTTCACTTATAAAGTTTGCATAGAGGCTTTTTGGACAATGTATACTGTATATGTTGTAAGACCTATATATAGAATGTTCAGTTAAACATACAACACCCACTCACTCCTGCCTGTTGCTCAAAGAATTTGATACCATCACATTAAATCATATATAGTACACTATACACTATCATACATATATACTATACACATACACTATAACGCAGAAAGGAAAACTTGACAATTTGATAAAGTCAACCAGGCCAACTCAGGGATAATGCAGAAAAATGAAAGAAATATATTTATTCGCCTTACAATATAAATACTGAATCATCGCATATTGCTAAGATACCTTAATGTATGTTCTTATCAAACGGCAAATCTATAACACCAGTACAGCTGGGTGAGAGTGTGCAAAGAATTCCTTTTTCCTATCTCCGACGGTGACATTCTGCAGAATTTTTGTTTCTAAGTAAACCAAGTCGAGGGTTGCATGAGGTAATTTTCCTCTGGACTCAAGTCTTCGCTTGTCGTATCCCGAATTCTGGTCGAAATCAAGTCTGGGAGGTCAAGGGTCGGTGCGTTGACTGGCCAAAGTCGGGTCTTTTTTGTGTTTTTTGTCATTGTTATAGTCGAGTGGTAAAGCAGTGACATTAGACGTAATGAATCCTACATCCAGGAGATTGTGGGTTGCAGTTCTGGTAAGCGAGAGTAAGTTGAGGTTTTCGTATATGAAATCCATAAATTTTCCCAATCTGAAAATGGTCTTCTAAAATCGTAAAAAGGTGCAAAATCAGCTAAATGAGCTGAAAAGCTGTAAAATTGGATAGTCACCTGGGTGACTTAACAAGGTTCTGCATCTCCCACTTACACATGTGGGCTGCTTGGCGTCTTTAAAATAACCGCCGTTCGGGCTGTTTATTATTAGGATTACATCAAATCTGCTTACTTTTGGGTTATCTCCGAAAGAATGAGCAAACTGCCGACCAGTATCAAAAGGAGAAACTTTTGCAGCAAAAGTATTAAGAGACACAGATCGTACATGCTGCTGGTAATAACTGAATCGCCCAATCTCTGCAGGCGCTTGAATCGGAATGACAGAAATTATTAAACGTGGAGAAAAAGACTCACCCGTCTTGCGAAGTGGGAAATTATCGTACTGGCCAAACGGAGGTTGTTGGTACGCAGAGGACACATGGGGTGGCGAGTGGTGATCGAGCGAGACCGATGGGGTCCTGTTGAGAGAGGATTACAGGATGTTGACTCATTACGTTTAAAAAAAGTTCTTTTAAGACTGAAAGATTTGGCTGACTTTATTTGGTTGCAAACTTTTATTGCATTTATCATAAACACTGAATCAAAGTGGGTTGAGGTGAGTGGGAGGGGGGAATTAGGATGGAGGGATTGGACTAGGATAGGGGTGGTGTGTGGGAAAGATATATACTCATTCACCCTTCTCAATGAAGTTTTTGTTTACATTTCAAGTCAATGAAAGCTAAGAATTGATTCTATGTAAAGCCCTGAGAGTGTGATAATAGCATGATAATGTTTTGTTTTGTATAGTCATGATTTTGTTCACATCAGGGGTGACAAAGAAACTAGGTGGGTTCAAAATATTCATCATAAAAATGTAACTGTTGGAGTTTAGTGCACTATGGTAGGTATTCCGTAATATCTTTAATGATTATACTGTAAAAGCGAGGCAAACGGCCAGAACCAGGGTCTCTATTATGCCGTTTTCTTGAGAAAATTAAGAAATGCCCATTTGTTGAAAATACTTGTAAATAATGGAATGCATAGAGGATCCATGTTCTTACCAAAGTATAAGCTAACTTTGTGGTGGTTTCCTTCCTTACACTGTACCTCAAAGTTTGTGTAAAGTATTCCTCCTCCCCCTCCCCTGCCCCCCCCCCCCGAATTCCCATTGACCCTAGAAAGTGAAAAGAGTGCTTGGGCCACATTCAACAATTAATATCATCCCTTCCTTGCTTCATTCACTTTAAAAAAAGAGTAAGCAAACTTTCTTTCTCTGTCCTTTCGATGCAGACTTCTTCAACCGCCAGGTTTATATCAAAGGGTATATCAAACTGCTTGAAATGCCAACAAACTGTAGTTTGACAAAAGTTTATTTCATCGGAAGTCATTGATAATAAGCAATAATAATTTTTAGACACACTTGCCGTTTCAGATTTACACATTTAAATTTGTTCTGCTTTGACAACAAAAACAAAGCACTTGTTTCCATGGCAACCGAAACAGTTGGCAAAAAGGAATGAACATGAATAATGGCAAGAAAACCTACATGGCACCAATATTACTGGAGAAAACTAGTTGCTATGGGGAGAGTCTAAAATTAGCTTTAGAAGTGCTTCGGTAATTCAGCACAATTCTGTGGTGTGTGCTTGTCCACCGTAGAGAGCCTTGCGGACACGTTCTGTGTCAGACAACGAAAGGACGGGGCTCGCCGACTCAAACAGGGGAACACGGCTTTATCAACGAATGAATGAAAACACATAGTAAGAATGTGTTGTTATATTCACCATACAGTGATGTTCAGGTTTTCTATAGTCACTGCTCAAAAAACAGTCTCTGCTCGTGCAATAATAGAACAACTCGTACTTAAAACTGTTGTAGGCATCCGTGGAAGTGATTCGATTTCAGACATCGATTCAAAGCTATTAATGCTTCTTCAATATGCAGATGGACTTTCATTTTAAAGACTGGTAGATGTATAGATACAAGCTCATTCATAGACTAGCATTTTTTTTGTTTTTGTTCAAGCTGCCAGTAACAACATCCCTATGGAACCATTTGAACATTCTAAAGGGTGGGGAGGGGTGGGGATAGGGGGATGGAGTCCCACAACTCTTTGGTCTGTTATGTGGAGCCCTGTAATAGCGCAGTAAAAATAATAGTATGTCTAAGATTGACCAAGACTTGATTATCACTTTGATGTGATATTACTTCGGAGCGATTAACGTTGTCGAGACAACCTTTGAAGAGGTTAGTAAAGGAGTAATCTCTTCTCCGTATACGGAACAGGATTACATATTTGGCGTAAAACTTTATCCTATCAATGTAAGCAAATGACTTGTTTTCTATGAAAAATAGTTTGTCAGGAGTAAGAGATTGATAGGAAGTAGCGCCAAACACACCAAAGTAGCTGTGAGTTAGGGTCACCAAGGGTGAGCTTTAAACATACATTAACCCCATGTAACATTTGGAATGTTCAGGAAATTCACCAAATTTTTGTTATTATTAAACTTCTTGGAAAAAGATTAAAATTAGGGTCTCTCATTACTAAACCCCAAGGAAACTTAAATACTATTATATAAATCTACAAAAAATATGGAAAACCCCAGATTATTATCCAGTATTCTTGGAAAGTCGTTTTAATAACAATGAGGTATAAAATAGCTATGAAATTTTTGGGAGATTTCCCAAAGCTTTTGAACTGTAGAACAGCTTTTAGTAGAGTGGTAATGCTCAGTTTGAACACCACTACAGTAAGTATTTCTTCTTGAAATATGGAAACTGACTGGTGGAACTTTTGAAACACATTTGGAAAGGACATCAACAAAAAAAGGAATTTTTTGGCTAGAAAAAAGAGGGAAAAAAAGGAATTTTTTGGCTAGAAAAAAGGAAAGAAAAAAAAGAATTGATTGGCTAGAATGGGATCCAATCTGGTGACTTTAGGATATGACAAAGTTCCGAGATCTTACAAAGGGAGCTGTCCAGAACTTAGTCGTGTGCGATTCCTTTATAAGCCATTTGGTTTTTATTCTAGGGGGCAACATTCTGAAACCATATAACCTTGCATACTGTGTGGCCAAGGATCACGCCTCCTCTCTCTCATTTGATACAACCCAGAAAGCGGCAGTGCAGGGAAGGGATTTCAAGAGTAATTAATTCGACTAACAATTTTTTCCACCATCCTCGCTCTTTTACCAAAGTTTTGCAAAAGTCTAGATTACGCTCATTTGGTCTTCATTTGAAGAGTAACAGTCAACCTAGAGGTTTCTCCTTTGGTGAGAATTAAGCAACAAAGTATTTATCCGTGGGGGGGGGGGAGGGGAGCGTGTATCTGCGTGTCCATGTGTCCTCGGGATGCAAGAGCGATCTGCCTCTTATCTTAAAATAAGTTCTAGCTGACAGCAGAAAATATAAATCTCACCAGTGGCGGAATGCTCTAGGCGGCGAATGGTTCAGAGGTCCTCCTCCGGTCATATCTTGGCCATGTTTGCGGTTCAGGAGAAACCTTTGCAGCTTGTCCTTGACCTGAGTGGAGGCATTGGCACCTGGAAGAGCAAAACGAAACATATTAGAGGAATTATCTTCTTCGTCCTGGCTTGAGAGCAAACTAAGTGGCTAATAGATCCTCAAATAATTGAGAAATTGTTCTTATTTTTTTTATAGTTACTAATAGTGGCAATGAAAATCTAGCAGTTGGTGGTGTGGGGGGGGGGGGGGGTTGTCGGTT
>JAIPMN010009326.1:8528-24430 GCA_020650975.1 Apostichopus californicus | reverse complement strand
TTTATGATATCGCTAGTAATTTCAAAATTGAAAATGCTAAGATGCAACTTACAAGGCCTGGGAAGTGCCATTTCCAGCGATCTGGGAGGCATTTTCAGCCAAAATTTTCTTGTACGCTTCGCGCCAACCATGGTGGCGTTACGCTTAGATAGTATGCAATGCCATATCTACGGCTCTGAAAATTTTTCTACATTTTCGCCCCCCCCTTGGCAAATTCCTGGCTACGCGCCTGGCATTGCCTGTATAGCCCTTCTCTTGAGGGATTTTACTCTAGATAATACAACGTGTAAAACAGTTGCATCTTAAATCTGGTTTGTGTGTTTTCTTTGGTCACAGATCGGTGGTATAGGATACCTGACACAGATGATTTCATCACCGGCATCTTCAGAGGCTCTCAAAATAGAAGCAGCCGCATTGGTCGGTCAACTGACCGCACCAGAGACCATCTCAGAGTACAGTCAGACACGGATCCACCAGCATCTAGAAATACTCCTCAAAGCTCTAACTGGTAAGATTTAACCCGATCAGAAATGATGCAGCACTCAGGCGTGTAGCCAAGGGGGGGGGCAAAGGAGACGACTGCCCCCCCCTTGAGCATATTTTTTTGTATGTTTTTATGATATCGCTAGTAATTTCAAGCTTAGATGCAACTTACAAGGCCTGGGAAGTGCCATTTCCAGCAATCTGGGAGGCATTGTCAGCCAAAATTTTCTTGTACGCGTAGCGCCAAAACATGGTGGCACTATGCTAAAATAGTTTTCAATGCCGAATCTACGGCTCTGATAGTTTGCCTACAGGTTCGCCCCTCCCTTGGCAAATTCCTCGCTACACGAACTGGCAGCACTCAAATGGACACAGAACTTAGATAGTTTCCAGTTTGTTTAGATTTCTCAGGGTCAGTTTTCCTTGTGTACTGTGGTACAGGGACCCTGGCACAGATAACATGGTGGGGGATGGGAGGTGGATGGGGGGTTGGGGGAGGGGATTGTTGAAATTTTGCCATTGGTGGCTTGGTGGAAATTACTTGCTCTTAAAGTAATTGGGACACCTCCCAAAGTATCATGTTCTAGTGGCATGTGAAAGATAATGAACGGCAATGATTTGCTTAATTCTATCACATTACATTTTGAATTACGAAACAGTATAATTTCAAGTGAACCTCATTCGTTTTCATTGTTTGTGTTTGTAGAACTTTTGGAGCAGAGCACAGACCCGTTGGTCTTTCTAGTCATCTCATCCGCGGTGGCTAACATCTCCTTCATGGGGTCGGTGGTGTATGAGTACCTGGCCCAACAAGGTGCTGCAGGGGTGTTAGTGGAGGGGTGGAGAGGCGGAAAGGTGGACACTTTAAATGCCAAAGATCAGGTAGGTCAAAATTATATCCAGGATAGGGCATGGCATTTTGTTTTTTTTCGCAATCGCTATGGATAAGTCAGGGGAATAATTTTTCCAGTATCGCTTTGCTAATTGGGGCAATTTGTTAATACAAGAGCAATGTATAGCAGTTTTTGTACACAGGTGACATAGAACTGTTAAGAGACAAAACTTCATTCTTCGAAGCTGCTACATACAATCTGAGCACTCAATTGTTCTCTGGATGTGCAACTAACATTATTTTCAAGTACCGTTGTTTCATCATGCAATAATTTTTAGAGAGTATATATCAAAGACGGTTTAAATAAAAGAGAGATTGTTAATGTGCAACGTGACAAAGCAACTTGCAATACAAGTTAGAAATATCTCAATGCAGTGTTTAACATACTTTACGGTCAGTGGAAACTGCTTTTGGAAGAACAAGATCCTGTAGAATTAATTGCCAGTATATTACCTTAAACATTGTCTGTATTCTTAAAGGACCTTTGAACTTTTTCAGGCACTATTGTTTATATTTAGTTATATTATATTCATTGACATACAGCACCCGCCTCCCTCTCCTCCTCCTTTTCCATCCTGTGCCTTTAAGTTTAGCATGCGAAAATGTCTTAAGGTAAAAAACTTTTTAACTTTCTTGGGAGTCTTGCCCTCATAATTATTCCCCTCCCCCGGCAATCTCAGTCAGGCTCTGACATTCTCAGTGTAGGGAACTCAATGGAGGGTGTCAGGCTAGTAAACATACAGTTTGTTACATAGGATGGCTGAAAAGAATTTGATCATATCCTAGCATTTATTCTATTTTTTCTTTTCTTTCACTTTACAGCTGGTAACCATCTTTGCTAACATGGCGGAGGACCAAGCTTGTCGGGAGGAGTCAAAGCGAGCCGGAGGAATCAGCCTGCTGATCACGCTACTGCAGACGCAGGTTACAGAGGGAGACAGTCAGGAATCACGCGACCAAACAGAATTTGAAGAAAAAGTCTGCGAACAGATTCAACAGAAGTCTGCGATAGCTCTGGCCAGACTCGCAAAGGATGTTACATGTGCCGTTGAAATAGCTGTCTGTGACGGTAAGATGAATGAAGACTGCCCTCAGTTTGTCATTTTGTATTTTAAGTTTGCAGCATGCTTGCCAAAGCAGAGTATACTTTGGAATATAACCAGATAACCCTGGACCTAAGGGACCTGTATATGTTGTAACCATGGCAACTGCTAATTAAAGAGGAACTAATGTTTAATCCCATTTACAAAAGAATTGTGTCCCACAAATTGAATGTAATATGTACTATTATTTCATTTTGCAAAACATTTGGAGTTTCGAGAAAAATCTAAATTTATATTCATCAAACTGAAAAGCCCTTGTATTTAAAGATGAAAATAAAAATGCTGTGCATATTGGGAACCCCATTATCCACACCTTGGCCTCACAAAGATTCATAGGAAACTTTTTTTCTTTGTGAAGGGTATTTGCTAATACGAAAGCATAATTCTTTCATTCTAATAAATGTAGTTTCGCCTTACTGTGATAGAATTTGCACCAAGACCACCAAGAATTTGCACCAAGACCAAGAAGTTTTTTTCATCTCTCAAGACAAGTTATAATGTGGCAAGCTCCATTGCCTAAAGGAGTAAGGTATTGTATGATACTACATGATGCAGTATTTCTCGGGTGAGGGTTAACCCTAGGAGTTAACACTAACCATAGGGTTTCCCCGGTCCACGAGATATGTCATTCATTGGGCTGTATCATGCATGATGACATTGGTCGACATATTTAACTGTGTACAAAACGGTTCTCTTGAGAAATACTGTAAAGTGAGGATTGACTGGAATTTGGGATTTAGTCATGAATATTCAATACTTACTCAGCTGGCTACGTTTTTGTTAGGTAAGAATTCGTTAGTTATCTCTCATTTTGTCCCCTTTGTCTTTCAGGTATACCAATCTTTGCCAGACTTTGTAGAACGTCGTCCTATCGAAATAAAAGCGTCCCTGTACTTATTGCATGTTTGGTGAGTTTGAAGTTCTCTTATTTTTAAAAATTAAAAAAAAAAAAATTTAAGTGAAATGAAATGTATTCAATGAGACACCCCTCTGTGCTTTGTACTCTGAAAACCTATAAGGTCGTCAGTTCTTGCCCCCGCGCCCATCAGATGTGGAAAATGAAGAGAGTGCAAAATGGGACCCTGTGACATCATTGTCCCCAGGGTGCCCCCACCTGCTTCTGATGCCCTCTGCCCCTTTAACTTGTCTGTCCCCCAGGGCGCCCCCACCTGCTTCTGAATGCCCCCTGCCCCTTTAACTTGTCTGTCCCCCAGGGCACCCCCACCTGCTTCTGATTGCCCCTGCCCCTTGAACTTGTCTGTCCCCCAGGGCGCCCCCACCTGCTTCTGATGCCCTCTGCCCCTTTAACTTGTCTGTTTTTCCTGTCAAACAGGCTGCTCTCCGTCGTCTCCACCACGCTTTGGGACCCTCGTCCTTTCAAGAAGAGGACATCCAGAAACTGATCCGACCCAAGATGATCGATTCAATCTTCGCCTGTTCGTCGATGTCAGAAGAGAGTTTCGTCTGAAGGACCTCTACGGTTGCAACCAGATATGCTGGAAAAACCCCGCAGAATGGTCACCTGTGGTCGAACGTATTTAATTCTCGTTTTGGATTATGGATTACCTCCTGCACGGCACAGTAACCGGGCAGAGACTTTACATCGTCAAATTTGACCCACCCCCATCCTCGGAGAGGCGTAATTTGAAGAGGTGGATCAAACTCGTAGGAGGAAAAGTTGCTTGAAAAACTTCTGGCTGATATTTGCAGGCAATACCGATGAAAATGTTATGGCGAGGCGAGGCTGATTATGGGAAGCCAGAATGTTGTTTGAGGCTGAGAGTGCTCGGGCAAAGTGTAATGATGAATAAGACGCACAAAGGAAATGGACTATACCAGAGTGATACTTCACTTTACACCCATGAAAGGTTACTCCATGCTTAACCTTAACACTGCCATGATGATGTATGGATGGTAACACTCTCGGTATTTAAGGGAACTTGAGGTTGGGAGTGGTCAGGCTCCATCTTGGATGGCTTTTCTATAAAAGCCATGGCGATCTATGAAATATGTGTTTATATCTGTGGGTTATACAATACCCATTCCAACAGTAGATCGGGTTGGGTGGCTTGGTCCGTCTAATGTTCGCAGTTCTTTACTCTGATGATGGAGAAACAACTTCTCGTTGAGCAGGTCAAGGAAATTCAGAACAAAAGTTAACTATGAACATTCACATCATACAGTTATAAGTTATCCATATTTTGTGTATCGTTGTTATGTATCATTCACATAGACAGCAACCATCAGAACTCCATATATGGCAGGACTGGGAAGTGGGAGAAGGGGGGTAGGGGGGGGGAGTTGGTAGCGGGGGAACCCAGTGCTCTCAATATTTTTGACAGCTATTTTTCAAACAGGTGTGGTGCAGCAACAGGAATCGATGGAGGATAAACTAACCATTGATATATTTTCTTTGAAGGAATTCTGTTATATTGTGACTCACCACAACTCTCATTCACATGAGTAACAAAGTATCAGATTAGAAAGTAAACCGAACAGGGTACAAAGAAGCACATTGGTCTGATTCCCCATCTTGGTAGCTTGTTTTCTTAATGGAATATATGATTTTGAATTTTACTATTCTTATATAATGCAAATTGTGCACTAATTTGTGATATCATACATAGACAACATATAAAACTCACTGATGCAATTCGGACCCCACCAGAATTGAAATCACTTTTCTTTTAGTGTGATGTCACATAAATTAACATCCTGTGACACAGTTAAAAAATAATTATCCAAGGGGTTTGTTTAATCTTCTCAAGTTTTATGGAAAACAAAATCAGTTGTAGCTCTGTGGTCCGTGTATGAAATCAGAGATTATTTTGCATTAAAAATACCGCATCAAACAGAATTTTTTTTTTTATAATCCAGAAAGAACCCGATATAAAGCTGTGAGTTGAATTAATGTGCTTTATATCACATCACTAGCTTTGTGTTATATTTATATTTTTATTTCTCAGACTTTGTTATTCCTTTGAATTATTTCTCACCACAGTGGCTAGGCTAGTGCATTTAAGAGGTTTCGTCTTGAAAATTTTATTTATTATAAATAAGAACAGAAAACAAGGTTTTCAAAGACACTATAAAACATTTATAATTTCTTTGTAAATTGCTATATTATCGTTTTGTACCACTTTTGTTTTTTTCTCCCATTTGAGTAATATAAAGCAGTGAACATAAGTGATATAACATTACATTGTATTGTCTTTAATTCATTAGGTGATATATCATGAAATGTGTGCTTGCTTGTCTGTAGACTTGCTGGTCCAGCCGTTTTCACAGTTAAGCCTTCAAATATTGAAGAAAACATTTGGCAAACCATATGAAGTAACTTGTAAAATTAAAGATAACACTGTAATATACACAGTAGTCAGGACTGACTAAGGATATCACATATCAATGATTTTAATTTAAATGATTTTAATAAAAACTCAAGCACAAAGATTGTTCACGAGAAAGGTTGGCATACCTTTCCAAAACATAAATGTTTTAAAATTGAAATGGAAAAAGTTTGACTTTTATTCTTGTCAGCCGATTTTGAAGAGACTGGAGGAATGTACTAAAATGGCAATACTTTTTAGTATTGTAGCATTTTTCAAACAGCTCTAGCCGACCAATCCTGGGCCATCCTGGTTTTAAAAGCTGTCACTGAGACGACGCTCAATGAAGCTAAACACGTACGTAAGAGGTTGATGTTAATCTACTGGTACAGAGAATATTTTCAAATAGATGCCCTGTCATGCAAGATGGAAGTTATGGAATATGTTGATAGAATATTTAAATTTACATAATTGTGTGCTCCATGTATTTAATATTTTTTTTGGGCATAACATCTTACCACCATGGAGGCCTAAATGCTTTTATGACAGCAGAAGTTTTTCCAAATTCAGTAAACATATCTTCACTATATCATCAAAGATGACACCATGCTTGATCCAGTATCAAACTGACTAAAACTTAAAATTTTATTCCAGTGCCTGTGTAAAAATGAATGTCAAGTATTTTATTACTTGTTTATAATTAACACATGCCTTATTATATTATATTATTTTACTACAAATAAGGAAATTTATGAAAGAGATTTATCCCAAAGATATAATTCGACCCGTCACCTGAAAATTGTTAACATGTTTTTAACTTGCAAATTGAAAAAAAAAATTAGTTGATATGGTCAACCTAACTTCCTGTTGCACAAGTCTAAAAATGAATCATTGATTTATTTCATTTTTTTTTCTTTCTTATAATCTTAGGCATCAAACTCATCTTAGCAATCAATCTTTAAGCGATCACCATGAAACAAAGCATGTACTTGAACAAGCTAAATAGTAGCTATATTGGATGGACATCGAGGGCCTGTAACTGGATTCCGCATTTTCTTTCTTTCTCCTCATTGGTGTCATTCTTTTCATTCGACCATCTGAGTTATTTGGCACTTCAGGTGCAATTATTCCAAAAATAAAAATCCCAAGTGATTTCATTATAAACTGGCAACAGGTCTAGGTTGTTTCTGTAATTGAATAGAGAGAGAAGAAGGGAAAACATGAGGCAAGAAGTAAAACTTGGGTAAATACTGGTTGTTCTCTATATATATCTTATTGAAAATAAGAAACATTGATATCTTTATTTTTATGGCCATAAATGTTAATATTACTCTAAGTAGAATTATGCCAACCACGGCTTTTGGTAGGGAATCCAAATCTTTGCCAGGTTTTGTCTTCTCCACCTGAGGGAGGGAGAAGTTTGAGAGAGGATAAAGTGTTCATCTCCAGTTTCTTTGAATGAGATTTCCAAATGGTGGTACTTTTCAACATTTAAAAGCAAATTAATATGCCTTCATATTCCATCAGGATCTTGTGAAATCCACATCAGTTATTTCTCACCTTTTCTTACAAAGATGTTGGCCTTTTTGGTCGAGTGAATTTGGGAACTTACCACAGCAGCCCACCCCAATGGATGGCCAGATCGGATCACTGACAAAAGACTTCACTCACAAGATATAATAATATCTGCCCCGACCTGACACTTTACCTCAACTTTAATACAAAATTAGTGAATTTTCGAAAATTTTACAATCATAACAGCAGTAAGGTGACCGATTACATATGACGTTTGGAACTTTGCTAGGGAACTTCGTTGATATTGAATAGCTTAAAAACATTTTGTAGCTGCATGTGAAGAGAAGGATGAGGATGGTAATAGCATAGGGAAGAAATTTGGTTTTAATTTTTTGGAAAGTTGTGTCACTTGTCCACAGCAGAAAGAGTGAAATTATGAGCTTGATGTCTCAACTCCACAGCTCCATTGGCTTGCTCTGCCATAGGAAAGGTATCCAAGGTATTGAATATGCATAAGGCTATGTTGACTCTTATCACCCGGTTGGGAAAATGTTTTCTATACTGTCCTCTCGGTGACATCCCTATGTTCCGACGTCTCTATGTTTCGACGTCTCTATGTTCCGACAAAAAGAAGAAAATCGGAGCCATTTTTTTTAACCCAAAATTTGTTTGTACCAAGAAAAGTAGTTTTGTGACACCAATATTTTTGTGACCAAATTGTTTTGGGATTTAATTTTTTTTGGACCAACATTTTTTCGGACCAAATTTTTTTCAGGGAAAAAAAAAAAAAAATGTGACCCAAAGTTTGTTATGACCCAAACAGTGCTTGTGACCGAAAATTGCAAAAGATTTGGTCAACAAAAATGTTGGTCAAAAGAAATTATGAGTCAAAAAAAAATTTGGTCAGAAAAATATTGGGGTCTGAAAACTTGTTCTCTTGGTACAAATGATTTTTTTGGATAAAAAAAGGTCCCGAATTATTTCTTTTTGTCGGAACATAGAGACGTTGGAATATAGAGAAGTCGGAACATAGAGATGTCGGAACAAAGAGATGTAACCGTCCTCTCATGTCCTGGTTCAGAGCACTTATTGTCAGTATGATCAGTATGAATATCTTCTCAGATAAAGGTTAGGAACTGTTCATACTGTCAATATATATGCCTTGAAGCATGACATGGGAGGACAGTTTAGAGAGGTATTAGCATTAGAAAATTGTCCCAACTGGCTGGACTCTATCTGAGATTCAATGAATAAGCATCATGCTATGTTTGGCTGTCACCTTGTTATCACAGTCAGGCTTAATAATGATATATCCATATATAGAAAGCAGCATATCCATTTACAAAAAGAATACATCATGATGGAAATATCCTACACAAACAAGAATATTTCCTCGCTAGGGTGTGGATAACTGGTAGTGGCTCTATCTGGGAGGCTATGAATATGTATCATCAAGCAATGTTGACTATCTGGGAGGCAATGAATATGCATCATCAAGCACTGTTGACTATCTGGGAGGCAATGAATATGCATAATCAAGCAATGTTGACTATCTGATAGGCGATGTATGATACAAACAGAAGCTGGTGAGAGAGATAATATCTAGCTATCTTGCAATTAATTCTAACTGATCTCTCAGGCACTGTGTCAATAGCTATAGCAGCTGCAAAACCCCTTACAGCAAGGATGAATCATTACAAAAAGAAAAAAAAAAGAGGAAAATGAATAAGGTGAAGAAGCAGACAACATACCACATTTGAAACCCATAATTGCCACCAAACTATTACAAACTACTCTTTTGTTGCAAAATTGAGAATTGTACTTCAAAAAGTGTGGTCTTATTGAACAATTATTAGAAAAAAGTAATTAAATGTGCCCTTTTGTTGAAAAAAAATCAATGACTGGAATTGATGGTGCGAAAATGGACTGTCCGTTTTATTGGAGGGTTTTGAGGTAACTTTGTGGTTGGCCACCTCAAATCAAAGTCACATGGCCCACTGCAAAGTGATGATTGTACCCCCCTCCCCCCACCCCCCAAATTGAACCCTCTTCCCCATCCCCCGAATCCCATCGTGCAATTACTGACTGATATGTGAACCCCCTCTTGCTAATTTTGAAGGAATTGGTGTCCATCTGTCCATTGTGGTATGTCATTCAAAAGTATGGGACAACACATGGAATAAAGTTAGTGTTCAAATTTTGTGTAGCAATTTTGATGGTTCTGACCTGTCTCTTATAGAATACTTAGTTCCAGTTTACAAAACTGCTATTTATCTTTGCACTTGTATAGCAATTTGACAATTTTGCAATGCGATACTAGATAAATTACTCCCTCTAACAAGTATCAGAATTGTGATTTGGAGACTAAACTTGACAATTGATCGATCAATGGAATCAAATCAATCAATAACAACGATCGATGTCTAACCAACCCGGAACAGTAAGTCTGAACAAGCCGACATCGTGGCTTGTGCTAAATCATTATATCATACTTCCTCTAAATATCATGTGTAACAGAGAACAATTAATATCACTCCTGAGATGGTTCTACCCCCAACCGGCCCCCCCCCCCCCACCCACCCCTCTGCTATTCCTTTCGGTTCCTATCACATCATAAGGATCTGTAATCAACAGTATGTTACCATTACTCTTCAGTTTTGCCAAACCCCACACGAGGGTAAACTGATCCAAAGTTCTGTGGAATAAATTCATCCACACCTCAAAATTGTACACCCATATCCCATACATACTAAAATAAGTCGTACACAGGATTTGAGGGAGATGACCCCCCCAAAAAAAAAATTCTGTCCCCGACTTATCAATGCTCGCAACTAGCAAATGAAGTAAGAAATGAAAGAAATGAAAAGAGGTGTGCAAAGAATCCCCAAACCAGAAGATTTAATGTAAGTTAATATGGTGCATATATTATATAAACACTAGTTCAAATACTTCTAACGCTTGCCTGTTCACTGTTTGGCACTGTTCTATGTGACTGATAGGCTACATGTAAAGGCTTCCCTTGGATGATATGCTAGTTTCTAATACAAGTTAATGGAGATTATTACAAGCAAGCAAGCATGAATTGGAACACCATTTTCGGTTTAAAACATATATAATCTGGGACGAATGCAAGATTATCTGACTTGAAAATGATCGGCTGATGCAAGTGGTGATAAGAGTGGTTGTTGCGATATAACAGACATTGTTACATAATGTAATCTGTTTGTGATAGATGATGTGGTTTTGTTGAGTTTATAACCTCCCATGCAATAGATGCTATTATGATGCTAACTTAACATGATGCTATTAATAGCTTCAATCTTTGACAGTTGTCACATGCAACCATTGTGCATTAACATATGTATATTATATATGCATAATAATATACATAATATATATATATGTATACAAATATGTATACAAATATATATACAAACATATATATATATGTATACAAATATGTATACAAATATATATGCAAATATGTTAAAAGAATTTTTGCATATGAAGATAATACATAATTGATACTTTGGTGCAAGTCCCTACTAACATCACCTCATTTTTAAGATTCTACAAATGCACTAGTTTACCAACAACATCATCAAAAAAAGCCTGGATTCAACCACTTTTCTTTTTTTTTACTTAATCAATCAACCGGAGTGAAGTTTTTAAAGAAATCTTCCCAATATACATCTCCAATTTCTAAATTTAGGTGAAAGCTAAGATCCCCTGTTGAGGTAGTCTGGCCAAATGGAGAGAGACTGGTGACAAAATTTGCTATGAATCACAACTGGATTGACTCGATCCTTTTCTTGTCAGGAAAGTTACTAGAAATGCTCCCAAATTTATCATGAAATGAAGAGACTTGTCACAAATCCATCACCTGACCAATGCTGCTACTGAATGCACATTTCCTTCTTGCTCTTTCTTATCCCCTCCCCTCCCCCTTCCCTCCCCTCCCCTCCCCCTTCTTCTCTTGCACTTCCTTAACATTTTCATTCACATAATACTTAAAATGTGACTCCTGGTTCTAAATTAGTCATTATAAAAGTCATGAGTATTCCGCCCGAATTTAGCCAGCTGAGGAGAACATTCTCAAAGAAAAACTTTGAATTCCTCCTGATCGTCAGTTGACAGTCATAGGAGTAGGACTAAATTTGATACATGGATGACCATTTTATAGTTATCCTAGCATATTTCAGTTAGGGTGGAGGTTGGGCAAATACAGATGACCTTTGAAGAGATATATATCCCGCACGTATAATGAAAGCGCAAAGCCCCGAAGCGAGTGGCAAATGTAGCACAGCTGTCGTAAGTGGTGGCATAAAGCGAAATGCGAGGGACATTACTATCGATTCCGTTAAGAAAGTAAATAACTTTGATAACTTTTGAATGGATTGTCCGCGAGTCCCGGTTACATTTTTTTTATAGTGAAAACACTTACGCTCCTGGCTGATTTGAGCATTTAGTTAAGCCTGTGGATTTGAAACGTTGAAAAAGTAAATCAGAGCTCATTGATGGCACCCGAAAAAAAAACCCAAAAAATTATCATCTGCTTTGGTTTGGATTACATCCTTTCTTGCAAGAGACGACAATAAAAGCAGCTGGTTGGGTTTCATTAAAATCTCCCTCTACCCATCCCTTTTTCTCAAGTCAATAATTCAACTTTTGTTTACGGTATATACCAACTCGTCTGTCATTTTTCATCCTGGCTAAAACGCTGGGGCATTTTGCTCCGTTTTTAGCAGTATTTTCAAGAGCAACGTCAGTCCTAATTCCTGTATATAATGCAGGCTAGGCCCATTTTGCTTAACATGAGGTAAAGTCTATTGTTGGCTACTTTTGGCTATGCATAAAATGTAGGCTAGGCTTACATTCACTGTGCTATGATAGTGTGTTAGGTCTTGATTAAATGTTGAAGTTTGCTTAAATTGGCTTCAACAAGAAAATTTTCACATCTGCTGAAACCACTAAATACCACTAACACTTTACATTTCTGTGTCTGTAATGGCTAGATATTGAAATGTTTTAAATGCAATTAACTGTTTTTAAAACTTTACATGTTTATGTCATGGTCAAACCAACAAGTTCAAAGGATAACACTTAATAGAAATCATTAACATGAGATTATTGACTGAATTTTGCCAACTGTCATTAGATATTAGACAAAACTGTTCATGAAGGTTTAATATATTTTAATGTAAGAAAGTTCAATTTCTATAGATTCATGCTAGGATTTCTTGACCAACATATGAGATGACAGGAAACACAGGTCAAGGGTCATGAACACATAAGGTTTGATTTTATGTCTTCTACTGTAGTGCATTACATGGCACTGTTAAATGAAACTGGCTTGCAAATTGTTTGAATACTCTCATTAATGGAGTAACCCGATCCAGAGGAAGTTCTGTAACGATACTTTTGTCTTTGCCAATCTCTGATCTTTTATGTCTTCTCCAAATCAAATCGAAAAAATCACTGTCAACAAAAGGCTAATATGTACTGCAAAAATTGCCTGTGTAGGTAAATATATAAACCGTAGCAGGCCTGATACTTAGATCCTGGTTGAATCTCCTTAACTGACAAACTGTTGTAAATTTACTTTTACTGTTAAATACCCATGATTCCAATTTGGTAGTAAATTACATATTCAGGAACTTCAACTTTCTCTTAATTGGTTAAGATTGGTACTCAAACCAATTAGACAAACAGTTTCACAGGAATTTAAATTTCACTTTCAAGGAGTAAATTAGATTTATGAAAGATTTTAATATCACTGCATCATAGTGTTTATAATGCAAACTCAACCAGCTGCCTTTATTTAAACAAGGTCGTGTTTAAACTCTTACTGTTTTACCAGAGAGATGTATGTACACTTTCCATAGCAGAAGGGATGCAATATGACAGATGATGAGAAATGATAAAATTTAAAATATAAACAAACTAGGATATGAACATAAAATAACAAACAAATTTCTCATTCAGATGAGAATTAACACCCAAGCTATAAAGCATCATATGGAAGCCATCCACACTGGGTGTGATTGTTATGAAAATCCTGTTGTTTTCCACATGGTTTGCTCATGATATCCACATGTTCAGTTCATGTTATGCACATGCTCACTGCACAAAGCTTTAAAGGATCACATGGAAGCCATCCCACACTGGGTGTGATTGTTATGAAGATCCTGTTGTTTTCCACATGGTTGCTCATGATATCCACATGTTCAGTTCATGTTATGCACATGCTCACTGCACAAATATTATTCACAGGTTCACTCAATGGTAACATCCAACAGACATCTGTTTCAGACGAGGATGGAGTGACACTAGCTGTAAGGGAGCAACTGGAAGCCTCACTTGGCGCAATTATTATTACAACAATGTGTTATTCTTTTGTCACATGATTTGTTCATGATATCCACATTTTAAGTTCATGTTATCCACATGTTCACTGCATAAATATTCACAAGGTCACTCTATGATCATATCCGACAGATTCATCTTTCAGATGAAGATTAACAATCACTGCAAAGCATCATGTGGAAGCCACACTAGGGCAGGATCACTACGAAAACATGAGTGTTATTTATCTCAAGGTTTGTCCAAAATATTCACATGGTCTGTTCATGTTATCCACATGTAATCCACATGTTAACTGCATGAATATTCATAAGGTTATATGAATATTCATATAATTACCACCTGGCTGATATCACAGCAAAGCAGCAAATACATAACATACAAAAAGACTGGCACCATTCAAAGAATGAAAACAAGATAGGAATAAGCAGGTAAATGAATTTGAAAATGTGTTGACATGTAACAAACAAACAATCAAATATTATCAAACAGTGGATGGTATTTGCGTTGAATATGGTTTGTGCGAAGGAGTGTTTGAGGTTTCATAGAAGCCACAAGCAGATATTTAAGAGGTTATTAAAAACTTCATGGTATCTACCCTTCTCAGAGGAATTAATTATTTTTTTAATTAATGTTGACTTATTCTGTTCATTATTTTGGATGATTTTTCGGCAACAATTAAAGGACAATACTGTATCAATAGAAAAGAATTTCTAATTAAATCTGCAAGAACAGCATGATTCACTGTCACTCCTGAATTCAGTTCAAATCTGTTTGTTTACTAATAAATGCAAAAGGAAAGGGAGGTTCAACAGTTTTATTACGTTGGTAAACCCAAACTATATGTTCTCCATTGAAAACCCGACAACTGTTTGGATGTAACAGACAATACCCAATTATGTAACCATGTTGACCCAAGTGACCATGACCCAAGTGACCATGACCCAACGTCCCAAGTGACCCAATGTAACCATGTTGACCCTACCAATAATGACCCAATTAATGTAACCAAATATTGTAACCAAATAATGTAACAATGTAACCATAATACCCAAATATGTAACCATGACTGACTGTTACCTTTAACATCTGCACAGCGCTAATCAGAGATTATGAAAATCCTTCGATTTGTTTATTTTCTTGCAGCTACTTACAAACTTTACAGAAAACTTCATGCTGGCAAAGTTTACCTTTCAAAAATATCAATTTCAGAAATTTCAGAAATAAAGGACTGTTTTTGATCAAACTTGGCATAGAGTGGGTTCACTTTTTTTTATTTTTTTTATTGTCTACCACTTTGCCGGATGTCTGTGTTGCCAACCACCATGTCCTCCTTGAATTCAAGTGTAAATATTAAAGGGTTGAAATACTCTTAGGGGTAATGCAAAGAAGCATTGGCTGTTTCAATGTTTTACATGCAACAAGTCTGCTTATTCAGGAAAGAGAAACAACACAGAGTGACAGACAGACAGACAGACAGACAGACAGACAGACAGACAGACAGACAGACAGACAGACAGACAGACAGACAGCAAAACAACAAAGATGTTTAAAGTGATTGCATTCTCAAACATTTGGGTTATAAACAAGAAAGATAAAGGAAAAAAATAGCAGTAAAAGCCACAACAGTGAACAGGCACTCATCCAGATATGTAGTCCAAAGCTATTTTATCTATGCAATTTTAAAAAACCTTTTTTGACAACATTTTTTTTGTGGTAACGAATACAAGCAAAGTGTGATGATATAAAAGATGAAAGTTATGAATTAACCAAATATCATCCAAAGTCATAATTACCACTTTCTATATATTTTCAAGAAAAAAATGGGCTTTGAAAAGCAAATTAGATGTTATATGTTTAAGTCGTGTGCATCCTGTGGAACTCATCCAAGGATAATAAGGTATGAAAGCCATCTTTCACCCTACTCTGTTCCTTTAAAAACCACTTAAAATCCCACTTCAAAACCCAACTTAGCCTCTTTCCCTTTTTTTACCTCTACCCCAGACATGCACAATTACGATGGTGTACTTACACTATTGAAAGCGTCCACGGCCTTCCTGAGACGGGCTCCCCAATCGCTATCAGCCTGGCTCCAGTTCTTGATCTGAAGAAGAGAGGACAAAGACAGATATGGAAACCATGGAAACATATAAAGCAGCTTGTTCTGGGGGGGGGAGGGGGAGGGGGAGGTGGATTCCATGAAATTTGTTGTTATAGACG
>JAIPMN010009325.1:0-12114 GCA_020650975.1 Apostichopus californicus | reverse complement strand
ATATACTGAATTGTACAGGGTGAAGGAAGATAAGGTCCTGGGATCATTAAGACCAATTTAAGGTCAGAGGAAGGTGGTTTGTTTATTGAGTGCTGTGAAGTAAGATAGATAGTGGAAGATTTAGGGTAGCTGAATACAAACCCATGACAAAGAAGAAGATAAATATGATGATTTCTTGCCTCTTGGGTTGCAGACAATATAAAGGTTCCCCAACAGAGAGGGCTATATTCGTTACAAAAGTATGAAAATGCCATCGGGCTTCTAAAAGGTTTAACAAAATTCTTGCATCCTGTTGAAAAGTTGTAAAACTTGTTTTCCACTGTCTCCAAATATGCATTTTTGTTTTGTGTGACATTATAGCTGCTGTCATTTACATCCACAGGCCATATTTTCAAGGTGAAATGTGTGAGTTATCTGAATTGTCTGTTAAACATCACCAATTAGAGATTGGCTGGGATAATTGTTTATTGGATTGTGTCAGGGGAAGCTGAAGGATAGAGCAGTGAGTTGCTGCTACATTGTCTGATGACTTGACAGAGAGATTGGATAATTCAATAACTTATGACATGAGAAGACAGTTTACCTCACAGGGTCCCAGACTGTCAAGGTTTGCCACAATCTATAGCGGGGAAAAAAAAGAGCCAGCCATTTCTAAACCTTAGTGGAGGTTTACTGTTCAAGTTGTTATTTATTTATTCATCTTTTTTTTGTTGCAATTTTCAGAATGTTTGGACAGAATCAGATCCGGACGATTGGGTCGAGAGCTTTCAGCAAGTACAAGAAATTGACACGATTGTAAGTAATAGTGTTCAACGTGCTGTTGCACAATTCAAGATGAAATTAATGATGATATGTTATTAAGAGAGGATACTAAACTTACCAGTCAATGGATAACATCCATCCATAAGATCTACTTGCCTTTCAAAGTATACAACCTATTAGCTACTTTAGTACTCTCATTTGTGTTTCCTGGAAAGCTGGTTATTGTCTGTTAGCATCATACATATATTTGGGTCAAACATGTTTATTGATTCTTCAATCCAGGGTCAATCCAGTGGGCCTAAATATATGCTTTTGTTCTGCTGATAAACCTTGCTCTGTAGGATGGTAACAGTGACCCCTCAAAGTCCTCTTTTACCTACTCAAAACTTGCACCCTTCATTCATGTAGGTCTAATACTTAGTATAAACCTACTGTAAGTAAATGGAATTTGTAACTAGGAATAGATACAATTACTTGAGAAAAAGACATTATGCACCACTGGCTTTATAAACATATTTTTAAGGATTTTATAGAGGAATCGCCAGAATGATTGAATAAGTAGCATCCATCTTTAATATTCTGATATATATATCCATAAAACAGTTAAAAATATTTGACTAATTGCTTATTTCAGACAGAGTAGGACTTTCATGTTGTGCTGAAGGCGTGAGCAATCTGTATGCCTTGATGGACATTTGTGTGTGTGTGTGTTTATTTAATAAGACTTACTTTGTCGGTTTTAAGTCTTGTAATATATGTTTATAGCAAACAGTATTGAAAATACTTTACCTACTACATCAATATCATATGTAACCGATCTTATTGTCAAAGGTATATACATCTACTACTGGACTAATTAATTATTCGTTATATTCTGCAGGGACTTCAGCAACAACCAAATTGAGACAATTGCTCCTGATGCTTTTCTTGGCCTCAGAAATCTCCATGCTTTGTAAGTTCACTTGTGTTGAAATGAAGTAAGACATGGACAACAGACAGTTTATTTGTGAATTAATATTTCAGGAAGTATCTGGTCATTAAGTCATGGATGTTGTCAAGGGTTTGGCCTCTGTGAGTAATCTCTGCCATCCTTTAACAGCATAGATGAACCAGTTTGTGTTGCAACCATTGTTCCTCCCCATTAAAAGTCTACAAACATTCAACAAGAGAAACAGGAAACACTTAACAGATTTGGATATTGAAAAAATAGACATTAACCTAGTCTTTATCGGATGCAGCAATGACAAATGATGGCCCATTTATAACCGAAAGAAAGTTTTGATTTTTGTCAGTAGTTCTTGATATAAGTAGTTTAAACCACAGAAAGGAATGACATGATAATCCCAAGTGGTGATAACCTGTCCAAGCTAACAGCACATTAAATATAATCTTGCCCTCCAAAGAGCTTTAGATGAATCTTTGGAACCTGTCCAGGCTATCAGCACATGAAATATTATCTTGCTCTCCAAAGAGCTTTAGACAAATCTTTGGTTTTGGCTCAGGTCAACATTTAGAATTTCTGAGTGACTCTACTGACTTCACAAATTTTATATTTTTTGGTAGACTTTGCTAAATTGCATAATAAAAAAATAAACTAAATCACGATTGTTTTCAAGGGTTTGAAATCTTTAAATCAGCTGGTGGAATTTCTAACCGAAATTACCCAAGTAAATTCCCACTTCCCTTCAGATTCACTTAATTAATGTAAACAACTCGTCATTTATAGTGAGAGATATGAAGCTGCAAACATCACCGTTTGCATTAGGTACTCAGGTTATGTTCAGGTAGCTGAGAATTTTGTGGGTGCTAAATGCCAATTTGCTTCACATTGGGAGATCTTTCAGAGAATTCAGAATGCTGCTGCGCGCCTAGTCTCACTCACTAAAAAGTTTGATCACATCACTCCTGTACTCCGTTCATTGCATTAGCTTCCCGTCTCTCAGCGCATCCAGTTTAAGATCCTACTTCTCACCTACAAAGCGATCAACGGGCTTGCCCCTCAATATATCACTGACCTTCTTACTCCTTTGCGTCGGTCAACTACAGTTATGCTTCGCTCTTCCTATCATACGCATTTGCAAATAACTCTTGATCCACGTACCTGCACTCGTTATGGCGATCGTGCCTTTTCTGTCGCTGCGCCTTCTCTTTGGAACGAACTCCCATTTCACGTTTGTGACTCTCCCTCCCTTTGTATTATCAAGAGACAACTTAAAACATTTCTGTTTGATTCCTAGTTTCTTTTTCTTCCTTGGTTTCCTTTGTCTCTTTCCTACTTTGTAAAGCGCTTTGAAACGCTGTATTAAGCGCTATATAAATGTAATTTATTATTAGTATTATTATTTTATGTTTAAATGGAGAGAAGATATATAGAGGATAAGGGAGGAGTGAAACCTAACATACATGTACTCATTAAATCCCTGAGTTTTATTGTTAGTGCCTAGGCTAGGCTTACTTAATATATTAATGTTATCTATGTGAATTAGCTACATTCTGATCTCTATCTTGGCAGAGTTCTGTATGGAAACTTGCTTCGTAAACTACCCGAGGGGATCTTCAGGGGACTGACATCTTTGGACGTCCTGCTTCTCAATGCCAACCAACTCACCTGTGTTCAAACAAATCTCTTTCAAGATCTTGTCTCTCTCACTCTTCTGTAAGTATATGTCTGATTGGAAAAATCCATTTTGTACCCTCTCATGGTTTTTCATATTTATTATATTAAGATAAAAGATATATTAAGAATTCATAATAATTACCTTGAGACATGAATTCTGCATATGCTTCATCTACTTATCATTTTTACTCGCAAGCATAAATTATTAATTGCTCAATAATTACACCATTGTTTTGAAGTGATAAGTTAGTTGATAATTCAGTATTTTATTCTATTCTCCTTTAGTACTTTTCAGTACCACTCAAAAATATCTCGTCTGTAGTAATGGCCAATGTTCCCCCTTCTAAATAGCTCTTTCCCACCTGTGAAGTCCTGAATTTTGTTGACTGTTGTTTACACCAGATAGAAATTTGCCGTGTTTGTCTTGGTTCTTTGTAAATTTTCAAACAAGGTATAACTTTTTTGTGGAGCAGGAGGGAGTGAGATATTAAGATGATCATACAAAAGCAGTTCCATGTGCCTTTGTAATATCCAGGCATATTTCATCTTTGCAAACATTTTATCTCATTTTTGGACTACATGCCTTACCCTCCAATTGTTGACGCATAGATTATTAATTATATCAGAAATCATGATTTATTGATGGTTTTGTATTTCATTATACTCGATACCATGACTTACTAGTCACAACAACTGTCTTCATGCTGTCTGTATGATTTACATATGCATGTATCATCAACAGCATTGAGGTAAACATCAACAGTTAGAATGTAGATCATGTTTGAATAGTTTGTACATGCTGCAGGTAAAATCTTCAACACCAAACATTCAAAAGTTACCCACATTTTTGTATTTTTGTTGGTATGTAGTATGAAAATCCTCTGTTAATGTTTCCCAGATGAGTAAGTTGCAAGCTAATACCATGACTGATAGTTGAGAGAATGCATTAAGAAACTCAGGTAAGTTGTAGACACATGTAAGCGAGATTATCCGTGTGGCTATTGTTTCTTGGCCTAGATATCTCTTAAACTTCTAACTTCTGCTCTAGAAATATGGTTAGATGTAGGCAACTTATCATTGTACACAGAGAGGATGCAATGACCTTGGGGGGAGGGAAATCTTTGAAACCATGGTGATTGAAAGAAGGGTTATCTTCCTGGTCTTCAGAGAAAGTCATGTTTATAAATGCCAGATATTAAGTTCCTTGTTTGGGTCTTCAAGACTACGAGTTACACACGGACTCATACAAACATCTTTTGTGATCACCACAGTTGCTCAGATTGTGATATTCCTATCAATATTTTGAGCTTGTTTTTGTTTTGTTTTTGACAGATCCCTGTATGACAACCAAGTCCAGTCATTAGCCAATTCAACATTTGATTCCATGAGGAGCTTAAAGACTTTGTAAGTATAAAAACTGGATTACCATCAAGCATGATGTGAGAGGCCCTGTGAAGGACTGTTAATTGCCATACATTTAAAGATCAAACTGTACATTCTAAAGATTTGGAAACCTGGATCGTTGTCAAGTCAACAGTGTTGAAATAATGAAGGTGTAAGAGGATGCTCATATCAGTGCTAGGAATACAATGAAGTCATCATATGAACAACATGAGCCTCATGCAGTGGCATTATATTTCAAAAGAACAGTTTTATTCTGTCAACTTAATTGGTGTGGTCGGGATCCCTTATCAAAATGAATTTAATCTATGCAGCCATTACATTTAGTGTCTCTGTGATGTAAGGTGTGACTGAATTTTTTTCACATGGTAATAGGATAATTCAATGTTTTTTGAGTAGAAGTATCCTATTGGTTTTAATGGTATTCAAAGGTCAAGAGAGGTCATGGTATAAAAACTTTTAAAGTCGGTGAGGTGTTACTCAAGATGCCTGTACCCTATATGTAAAATGACTTGGGTCCTCCTTTCGCAGTGTCAGAACCCTATTGTTTTGATAGTTTAAAGTTACTTCAGACGAAAGGCAGAAGACCCAAGCAAGTATGAGTGAGGCATAAATGCAGCTATTAAAATAAACTTGAGTTTTTAATGGTTATCTTAATGTATTATTATTACATACTGAATCTAAAACATTGGGAGTTGTGAACATTACCTAATGAAGTCATTGTTTACATTGCCAGCACTGTTTACATTCACCTTGTAAATGTGAAAACAAAAGCAAAGGGATGTTAAATGGTTCAACCCTTAGTGGTAGTGTGACATCACACATTTACAACATGGCAGATCCCTATACACAATCTTTAAAATAGAAGTTTTTTCAAACATTGCAAGATCTTTCTTAGCTCCTTGGGGAATTATTCATTATTTAGACCTGTCTTATATAGTTAAGATGCTAGTTGGGCTTGCTTCTCGTTTAAGGCTAGCTAAATTGATGATGTGGCCTGTCCTCAATGCAGGCCTATATGTTAAATGGTAATAATTTATAAACCTATAATAAAAACCAAACCATGTTCTTTTATTACTTCATATTAACTTCAGCATACACTTGGATAACATTTCAACAGTAGTTGTCCTTGACAAATTTTTAATGCATTGTAAAGCATGATACCTGAAGCCATAAAAATGTTCTCTTATCGAGTTTTGGGTTGCCTCGGGGAAACTGAGCTAGTTTAATAATGAATGATCTGCATGCTAGACTATAAAGTATAATTGGTTTTACACCTCACCGACTTTACTATAAATACTTGAGGAGTAAGTAAAGTACCTCAGCTCTTATTCTATAGTTTTCTCCACCTTAGACAGCACATCATTTGTATTTTAAAAAAAATGCTTAAATAGCACAGTATTTGTAAAACAGACGCTTGACTCTGTCATTGCTATGCAAACAGAACATCAGTTGTAGAGTCATTTTCAAAATAAACAAGATACTTTTCCTAAAACAGAGTGGTGTCACCAAATGAGGATAGTGGAGCGCCTCTACAAATAAACTATAAACCATGCCCAGACTGTTCCCCTTGACCCCGGGTTTGCCCTTTTCATAATCCTTGCCTGTCATCTAAGGACTACAAGAGCCCTCCAGGGGGGGTAATTACTTGGCAATCTGGCCCTTTCTTTGCAGCAAGTGGAATTTATGGGTGTTTTCTGCTGGTAAATAGGTGGTACTATGTAATAATAAGAGGGGGAGTTTAAATTGTAAAAGGAAAACCCTTCCATATACTGTATCTCTAGACTTTCATTCGAATATCAAAACCTTGTGGTTGATGTTTACTATCATATAAACCGGTTTTACCAGCAAAATAGAACTTTATGATAAACTGAGAGGCGGAGAGAAGACGCCAAAAAGATGTTCCTCTTTGTCTTAAGTGTGACCTTAAAAGGAGAAAGTTACACGGTGGACTTGAGTCATTTGTTACATATAACTATTTTCATAAGAGGTGGAGTTCTAGTGTTTTCACTCTTTTGCATACTTTTGTTTAAGATGTGATTTATGGTGAACCTACAAAACCAGCGTCAGTATCTACTGGAAAACCTCTGTGTAAAATATCTGTACAACTGCTGTGGTTTCTTTCAATGTTTAAGTGGCCACATTTTTAAAATGACATGATTGGACTGAAATTTTGAGAATTTATTTGTCCTTCAAAGTGATTAGCAAAAAAAATAATTCCAATGTGAGGTGAACTGGATCGCACTAATTCAGCTGACATGCTTGATTTGATTCATCCACTCCCTCCATCTTGGAAACCTTCGAATTTTGAGGAGATCAATAAAATGAAGAGAGAGCAAACTTGCAGCTTACTTTATCAAGTTGCAAAGACTTGTTTAACATATTAAGTCTTCAATGTGTAACATGTGCTCAGGAAAATATCTCCATAAGCTACTAACTCTCTCAGAAATATTATCCATCAGTCAAAAGGAATCAAAGTTCAGAAGCATTTGTCACCAACAAACACCATTACATTTTCCCCAGCAATTATGATTTCCGTAAACCTTGTGGGTGAATAATGGAGAAAGCCGTTTAATTTTTAATTAAACGTTTAATTTTTCAGGCACCTTGGAAGGAATCCTTTCATTTGTGATTGCAACTTGAAGTGGCTAGCAGATTATTTGGATCCCAATCCAGTAGAGGTCAGCGGGGCCCGATGTACTGCCCCGGCTCGCATGAACAACAAGAGACTGGCAAAAATTAAAAGCATCAAATTTAAATGCAGAGGTTTGTTTTGTATATTTTATCCGTGTATGCTTTTAGGGCAATGCTCGTTATAGCACTAGGAAGAAAGAACATATGAAGGAAAGATTATTCCACTGCTGTGACTTTTGATGTATCAATAATTTCATTTAGGGGGGGGGGGGAGGAAGGATGAAATTGTTGTCAAGAAGCAGTCATGAAAAGGACAGTTTTCTTGATGAATCTATCATGTCAGAACATTGAAGACATGGTGTGTCACTTACTGTGAAATGAATGGGTGTACTATGCACTACTGCAAAACTTTGTTGTTGACTTGTAAAATATTTAATGATCTTCTGGAGAGTTGGTCAATTGGTAACTTCAGATAAAGCCAAATTGTTTTAAGACTGATCTCAAGTTTAGCAATATCAATTATTTTATAAAATACTCCCTTTGTTTCTCATGAAACATTCTGGAAAATTTAATATGAATGTCCTGTCTGTTATACTTAAGAAAACAAGATTATCGTTGTTACCATTTGGAAGTATAGCATTAGAGAATAATAGTTATGATCATACATTTATTATCCATCAATCTCAAAACCTGTCTTCCAATTGCTAGTGCGGCTGCTCATTAGGCTTCCTTTCAAATGATCTGTGACGTCCTGTACCCTTATGTCAGTTCCTGATGAACAGACATACCTTTATGAACTCACTAAAGGAAGACAATCTTTATGATACAATAATGCTTGGCCTTCCTTGAATTCAATCTCTTTTATAATATAAGTTACTCCTCCCCAATTGTCAGTGTGAATTCTAATGACAAGATTTTCTCCAGGAGGTCCTCAAATATTACAACCAGTTAACACATAATTTCAATAAAAATTGTTGCCTTATCCTGTTGCAGGAGCTGAATCTTTCCGTACGGAGCGAGCCGGAGAATGTTTCATTGACCACGATTGTCCGGAGGAATGTGACTGTGACGGTGCCATTGTAGACTGCTCAAACAAAGGATTACCATCAATCCCAGAGGGTATTCCTACTTACACCACCGAACTGTAAGTCAAGCTCCTACATACACCACCGTACTGTAAGTCAAACTCCTACATACACCACCGAACTGTAAGTCAAGCTCCTACATACACCACCGAACTGTAAGTCAAGCTCCTACTTACACCACCAAACTGTAATTCAACCTCCTATATACACCACTGAACTGTAAGTCAAGCTCCTACATACACCAACGAACTGTAATTCAAGCTCCTACGTACACCACTGAACTGTAAGTCAACCTCCTACATAAGCCACTGAACTGTAAGTCAAGCTCCTAAATACACCACTGAACTGTAAGTCAAGCTCCTACTTACACCACTGAACTGTAATTCAACCTCCTATATACACCACTGAACTGTAAGTCAAGCTCCTACATACACCACCGAACTGTAATTCAAGCTCCTACGTACACCACTGAACTGTAAGTCAACCTCCTACATAAGCCACTGAACTGTAAGTCAATCTCCTACATACACCACCGAACTGTAATTCAAGCTTATAAGGTGCAATTACATCCCAAACAGAGGTGTCATACCTAATACTGAAGACAATTATTCAGGTCACATGTTGTTCTTATATCAATTCAAATATGAAATTGAGATATTGATTTGTATAGTAAAGAAATAAATAGTTGTACAATGTTAATGATTAGGGTAACAGAAATTGAGGTAAACATTTATCAGTAAATATTTCCTGATACATCCTACTATGGAATATAGTACATTATGTACACAATATATCCTTGTACACTATTACATACATCCTGTCTAACTATTTAACATTCATATTGTTTCAGGCAAAATGCTGATGTACATAATGCAATAAATAGCTTAATATAAACCTGCCCTGTAAAAGGAGTTTTGTGTTATTCATTACCCATAAACCTGGAAACATGTCACTTGCCTGTATTGGTGTGTCTATAATTTCTATTCTCTCTTTTTGCAGACGAATGAATGGTAATGAGCTCACCAGGATATCGAATGACGGACTGTTTCACAACCTGCAAAGGCTGAAGAAATTGTAAGAAATAGGTTACTGTTTCAAAATAGTTTGCTACTGTCAGTATAGAAACTATACTGCAGACATATGTTAAAGACAAAAGACCGGGCAACGGGTGTGGACGGATGGACGGAGCAATGGGATTAAGAGAGGGTATTTAACAGTCTTATAGCAAGCAGTCATATAGACCACAGGTCACAACAAGATGGTATGAATAAGGTTGTCTTTTAGGACATATATCTGCAGGTAGAGACTCTCTGTTATATCAAATGATTTCAAATACGGAACCATCTAGAAGTTGGACAGTATCTGTATATAGAGTACTTCAATATCCTAAAATATAATCTTCATAAAAGCAATGTTAACAATTTTACTCGTTATCATTTAAGTAGTATGAGCAATTAGCTATACTTGTTTCGATCCCATCGACTTGAATAAACACATAAGCTTCAATTTGTTATACTACAGAAAACCAATCTCTATCCAGTAAACTGGTATGAGACAAACCTCTGTTCCACCACAAGCAGGTTGCACATGATGTAGAGGGCGGTATTTCAGAACAATATTGGTTCTAAGGTGTATATTTGGCCAATCTGTTTACAGGCTTGTAGCTTGGTAGACAAGTCTTTCTAGCACCATCATGATGTTGACATGTGGACTCAAATGATCTTGGAGATCAAGACAGGTGTTTGCGATGCTTGTGAAAATCATGCCGGAAATGTGAACCTCATAAGTACTTTCACAAGCTCAACTTCAGAAACTATAATCTCTAAGTATGTCTGGGAATTGAAGTCATCATCCCACTCTGAGCAGTTGGTACGATTAGACGCAAGCAAGTCAAATTCAGTTGGTGTTGATATTGCAAAGCTATGTTTGCTTTCCCATCAGAAGTATTAAAGGGATTATTTAGTCTCGGTTTTTGTTTTCCAAATATTCTCCTCCCCCCCCCCATTTGCCCCAACCATTAGCTCTTTAGTAGATGGATGTAGTTTGGGTGAATTATAGAGTTTGTGATTCCCAGTTTTTTACACCACACTTCACTTTTCTTGCAGAGATTTGAGAGAAAACAGAATATCAATAATTGAAGAAGGAGCATTTGACGGAGCTGTGTCCGTTGCAGAACTGTAAGTGATGTCTTGAGGAATTTGTGATATTTCAGGATAAACATTAAAAAAAAAAAAAAAACTATCCTGTTGAGTTGATCATGGATGGTTAATTCACCTCCAGTCACCCAAGTCCCTACCAACCCATTATTACTATTATTATTACACTCAGCTTGTTTCAATGTAATACCACCAATTGAAATTTGTGTCGCCGGGCGGCTGATAGATTTCAGTCTGTCAGACGAACGAGGGTGTAACTTGTCTGCTTACCATTCAACTTCCCTTTGTTTGTTTTATATCAGCTTTGTATTTACTGAAGAGTTATCCCAATTGAAGTATAAAGATGTCTTCCTCCCATCTGCATGCATGCTATCTGTGCTTCGGTTTCACGTTACCTATTGTGTCTGCATGATCCGTTGTTGTAATTTCCTTAACCTTTAAAGAGCACTTGTTTACAGTGAGATTTCAAACATAAACATTTTGAACTACAAAAGGTGAAACTAGAAAATGGGGATCATGGCTGGTTTTTAAACACAACAGCATCAAGGTATACCGCACTCTCCCTATCTGCCTTTCTCACTCACACCTCACGACTGTTTCATGATAGTCTGTTATAGTACTCAGTGACGACACATGCTCCCTATTGGCACAGTGCAACACGACATAGATGCTCACACACTTCACAGCTGTGCATCAAAATTTGCCTTTTAACTCCTGCAACCTTCCCTTCAGAAAAACCTCAATTACATTTATACAACTCTAAAAAAACTGCCAAAACTTTGTCTGAAAATATCTTTATATTATTGTACTTGACATCACAATCGCTGCACCCTGAAAAATCTGCACACGAAAGATGTATGCCACTTGTGAAAGCAATGCACCCTTATTTCCACATTGAAGCTCCAATTCTCACTTTCATATATAAAGTTCTTGCAGTTTTAATGGAAAAAAAAGGACGAATAAAAGCATGCCATTGTTGCTAAAAATGTCTTCTCTATTAATGTTTTCACATTTGTTAAATGAACTAATAGGAATTTTTATATTGTCAATGAAAACATACCCCTTTCGACATTCCTACAAGCTACTTGTGAGCCTACACATTCTGATTAAACAAAAGAAAACAAATCAAAATCAATAAGTTCCCAGGGTTGGGGGTGCAAGGAGGGGTGGTAGAGATGGAAGGGATTGTGAGGACAGTCAAGTGCAAGTATTTCCAGATGTAGATCACATTATACAAGCTGCTCAACGGTGTCATAGTAAAAACACTTCGCTCTCTCCTCTTGTACTTCTGTCAAATTACAAGAATTCTCCTCAGAATCTGTGATCACAACTGGCACAGATATAGCATTATAGAAACACACGTTCATCAGCCTCAAGGAAATCACTGTTCTAGAGCTTGGTTATTTGATTGGAGTTTACAAGTGCCCACAAAGGACCGTTTCCTATCTAATGTTACAAA
>JAIPMN010009323.1:0-10804 GCA_020650975.1 Apostichopus californicus | reverse complement strand
TAGGGTTGTGCACATTTGTCTGCAAAAACGACAAAAAAGTAAACTAAGATTTGGGAAAAAGTGGGGGGGCAAGTGCCCCCTCTTGCCCCCCCGTAATCCCGCCCATGTGTTCATATATATTGCACATTGTTGCATTTGTGAGTTTGCTTGCATGAATACAGTCGGTGGTATCTTTAATATATGTGGCATCTATTCCTTTAAAGAAAAGTCACCCATGGGCATGAAATTAGACAAAGCTTCAGTGACTGTGTTTGAGACGATAGAGACATGTCAATCCATGTCTCTTTACCTGGGACTATGATGCTGTGCATGACAGAACGTTACAGCATGTCGTTAGAATGCATAGTTTTGCTAAAATGAGGAAAGATATCATGCCCACGAACTTGGACAAATATTTTTTTTTTTTTGGACATGACTAATTTGTTACGAACAAGAATAAACTTTTTTTGTGCCTTTGATAGTAACAATTTGTGATGCATTTAGGCCTACTATATACATGTTACCAGTAAGACAATCGCAAAGCTAATCTGCCCTCAAACCTGATAACATATCAAATTTTAAATAATTTTTAACATTTATCTTGAACAATAAATCCTTGGAAGAGTATTACATTGTTATTAAAACTGATACCACTTCACATTCTGGTTATTAAAGCCAGTATATGGCCAAAAGCTTCTAAACCGTCGGTATCTGTATAGAAGTCCATTCTGTCTTGCCTTATTAGTGCTTAGTGTAGTTTTTCAGTGATTTCTGGATACAGTGAATAGAATAATTGTGCAAGACTACATGTCAGATGTATACAAACAATGCACACATCGGATCGAATGTGTTAAGCCATGTGAATCTACTTTGTCTGTAGACAGAAACAAGTTTTGATGAACATTTTATCCTAACTTTCCAATAAACATTGACATAAAATTACACAGAATCACAGTAAACCACTAATTTATGCACCAATTTTAAGTATTGGGAAACCCTTCCAAGTTCAAACACATGTGGCTTAAATGTGGACTTCCTGCACAACATACCTTGAACACTAAATAACCTGGTAGGCATGTGAGACTGGAACATTCTTGACCCTCCCCTCCCCTCCCCCCTCAATCCCTGGTTGTTTCCCATCCTGTCTACTGCAAGACTTATTCCTACACCAGATGTGCTTCAATAACCATAGATACTAATATGTGTGGTAAGAAATGAACATAAAATATTCCAAACTACCACCATAATATTCTTTCAAACACAAAGAAGTAAAAAAGGAAAAAAAAATAAATAAAAAAACATTTCATTCTCTGTCTCTCAAATCATGCTAATAAATAGAAAATAATTTTAACCAGCAAAATCTCACATGATCACTGAAAATAGCTCTAGATGCAAATTTCAGTATTTTTTCTACAATGTTCATTCCAAGTTACAAGAACTGAAGGCATTATCTATGAGTAATGCAATTCCAAGAACACCCACTACTGAACTTCCCTCCAACTTGATCAGTAATTACGCAAATCCATTGATAGTCTTGATACTGGGATACAGAGGACTGAGAGGAGAGAAGAGGTTACAATACTGTAGTCATAATCAAACTAACTCATCTCACTGGACTGTCAACTTTATGAGATCATAATCTCTGAAATATTATAGCAGAATCCCATTCCATCAGGGAAACTGGACTCTGTTGTTAATACTAAATGATTAGCGGAACCGGGCATATCGTGACGACAGACTGTCTGGGCAGAATGTCTAAAAAGTAGGCTCCATTGTGCTCACCCCCCCCCCCCCTGATGCATTAAACTGGACTTCATTAATACAGTGTAGTCCAGTCATTGGAGATCAGTCATCTTTAAGGACATACTGTATACTCCATAGCTTAAAACAAGTTCAGTTCAAGTGAGTCATTGATGGGAAAGCAAATAAACGGACTATGGAGATAAAAAGACACCCAAAAGTGTCATAAAGTAGCACAGTTTTCAATCTCGCGTGGCTTTCCAGGACAGTTTAAGGAGCAGGAATATACATTAGTTGAGTAAATTACCATTTCATATTTTTATGGTACATTGAGCTATGTATACACTGACTGTAGATACAGTTTGTTTGCTCAGGTTATGATTATTCATGAACATAATAGTGTACATATCAGTCATCTTCAGGAAACACAATCCATCTAGACTTCAAATATAATCTCCTCTCTGAGTCATCTCTGGAAGAGAACGAACTATAAAATAAAAAATATGCTAAAAAAAGTATAAAAAAACAGTGAGCAAAGGAGATTACAAAACTTTGTCATTTTGCTGCACCTGGAATCATTTTCCAGCATTGTTCGATTTCCAGAATTGTTAGCTTCCGTGTACATTGCACTGGTACCTTTGTACTACAAACCATTGCATACTTCACATCATACCACATTATGTCTTCACATTAACATCATGCACATAAATATTCGCAAAGATCCTGAAAAATGTTGCATGCTCCGGGTTTTGATTACTAAACATACGACTCACTGCACTAATCTAATGTTCAGTCCTGTCAATCAAGCTGCAGATATTAAGTAATGAATCATTCATGTTATACAGGCGAACCTTATCCTTCATCACACATGGTAACCTTAATTCTCATTCATTTGGCCCCCTTGAAATTTTCTGCTCCAAAAAGCAAGTGGAGAAGCTCCCAATGCTCCCAATAGTATAATATTATGAATCTGCATTACAGTGCATTCAGAACTGTGACTGAGGCAAGTCTCATTACGTCTGTAGCTTCAAATTCATTCAGTTGATGGATGATCTTATTAATTTACTGAAGAGCGAACAATGCGAACTAAATCCAACAGAAGTTAGGTGAACAATTCCCTAGCATATAAACTGTATATTATGATGGGCAATTTTTTGTTTGACTCAAATATTGTTCCCATAGCACAGTTACAGTACATATGATGGACTATGATGGACTAAGTTGTATGATATCGAGATTCTTAGTCTCTCCCCTCATGTTGCTTCCCTGTCCCCTTAAGATCTTCTCCCTTGCCGACAATTTGCCTTTCCCTCTTTAATGGCAAATGACCAGTTTCAGTGAAACACTATCGCTATATGTCCTCCATTCCGGGTTACCAAATAAAAATAAGTAAGAGGTCCCTTTAAAGATCTTATGAAAAAATTAAGGAATTAAAAAAAAAAAATCAATTTCACCAAGACAAAAATGCTTTTGTTATGTAAATTTCATGGTTCATTCTTCTTGAAACAGGTTAGAGTACAAACACTGGACTTAAATTGCATCAAGACTAGAGCAGTATACAGATACTGTAAATTGGCAGAATTCCAAAATGGTTGATGTCTAGGATTTATTAATGAAGTCTGTTCTTCATACCAAATATCCATACTTCAATCACAAACCAATGAGCTTGTCATAGTGGTACCTCTACCCTCCACCTTGCTCTCATGCATCAAAAGGATCTTCTGAATGAGAGTTTTAGGGAGCAATAAACTACAGTATGTCCCCTTGGCATGAACAGCTTTATTTCATTTAAAGTATAAACAGAGAGCAAGCCACAATATGATTGAAAGCAATCTTTCAAAACTGCTGCATAAAGAAAAGCATTTTTCATATCTAAAACCACATCTCCTTGAAGGCATACACAAAGAACACATGTATATTTGTTGCACAGGGAACATCAACAGAAAGCTACATACAAAGTAGATCTTTTGCACCACTTGGTGAATGACTCCTTTCAATGGCATTTGTACAAAACAGGACAACACCACGTAGTAATGGTATTTCTAAACTGTTGACAAGAAAATCAGAGAAGTAGTTTTGCATGAAAATACAATTTTGATGCAAATACAATATATAGTATCACACAACTACCATAGCAAGAGAGTTCTCAAGAATCACATATGTGGCACAGTTTTAATTAATGTGCGGTAGCTACTATAGAACATATTCACTCAATTCAGAAATGAATGATGCAAGTACCCATGGCAGACATGCTGTACATTACATGTGCCAGTGCCTATTTGTTTTATTTGTGGGGGAGGGAGAGGGAAAGGCAGAGGAATGAGTGAGGGGGAAGTGGCATAACATTTGATGGAACAAATATCGTAGATACAGCAATATTAATGGAACATGGTTTAACAAAAGTGATGCACCAATAACTTTTGCTATCAGTTCTCCATCAGTTTTCAGGAAATTACTGGTATTCCTCTCAAAAAATGACCCTACTCATGGCGACACAAAATGCTGCATTGCCTTCCAGCTTTTGCTGTCCAACCTGAAATTTAGCTTAGGCCTCAAAGAACTAACAATAATTTTGGATTCTATGAGTACTTTTTCCCTTTTTTTTGAACATATGTACATTAAACATTTACACTATCAGTTTCCCATTCAAATTAAACTTTGTGCCATCGGGCCTCTTACTTATATGCTGGTGATGTACCCTACACAACTGTGCCCACCAATAGGATATATATGTTATGCCCCTATTCAACACAATGTCAAGCCCTGACGATGTCATGAGCGATGCTGCTTATCTTGGTAAAGAGAAGCACTTAACTGACTGATCAGTATCCCCGTTAATTAAGGAAGCTGCTTCGTGAGTTCATTCCTCACCAACGACATCATTGAGGAAGAAAAAAAATCAGATTTGAACGCTCCGAAGAGTTGGAACAAAGAATGACATTTATGTTGAAGACATAAATTAAGAGAGAGCTGTTGATCCCCTTCAATATGTGCCTTGTTGGAGATTTATGAGAGGCCAGATACAGTATGTTCACTTGAGAACGAACAATCTTCTGACTCATACAGGTAGGACAAGTTCATGAAATTCTACCTCAGTTACAGAGAATGTCTTATCAAATTAAGGTAGAAGGAAGATTGGTGTAGACTTGATGACAGTTATCGCCCTGCGTTAATCAAACATGACCAAGTGCATAGTACTTGGTGAAGGGTCGTTAGTCTATGTGTCTTCCACTATGATAGCTCGCATATATTAGTCACAGTACATAACAATACATTTTGCCACAAATTATAAAAAAAATAAAACCAGAGGGAAACCAGTTACTTGCCTTTAAACACATTAGATATGCCGCGCAAGAGTTTTTTACAAGCTAACCCTGGCTGAGTTCATAAGGCTTTACAGTGTATGACCTTTGATGACCCCAAATGACCTTTGACCTCCACCCAAAACAGTAGGGTTCTTGTAATAATTAAAAGAAAGCCGCAGGCCAAATATGATGTATGTTTCCTTTCAGTTTCTGGAGATATCATGTTTACAAGGATTCAATTTTGACCCCTGGTGACTTTAAATGAACTCTGACCTACACCAAATTGTGTAAACAAAATTACACTATGTAAAGCTATTCTACTATGCATGAACTCCTTTGAGGTTCCAGTTCTGGAGATTTTTCGTTTTTTAGATTTTTACATTTTGCCCTCTGTTGACCCCAAATGAACTTTGACCTTCACGCAAAACAATAGGGTACTTGTACAAATTATGGGTAAGCCATATAAGTCAAATATGATAACTGCAGAGGTTACCTAACTTGAGATATTGTATTTACAAGCTAGGGCATCACATACACACGCACACAAACTTGACTGCATAGGTTACTGTATGATACAGTATGCATCCAAAAGCATCAAAACAAGTAAGAGATTTGAAGAGGTAAATGTAGTTTAAAGGTTTTTGGTAAAATACCAACATTGCTGGTCTCACATTTCAATTGGGTCTTAAACCAAAAAATTTGAAAAACGTGACAAAAAACACTTACTGCCTCTCAATTTGTACTGTCTTGCCCGCCTCTTCTAATTTCATCTGGAGCATAAATGCCTTCTGCTCTAGTTTCTCCTCCTCTGGCGATGGCATCAGTGTCTTATTCTTCTTCTTTGGACTTGATGATAATTTGCTATCCTCATTTTTTACCTCTGTCAGAATCTTTTTCTTCTCTTCTGGTTTGATTTCTCCTCCGTCAAATACAATCGTACTAGATGCACTGGAGTTTCCTGACGAAGAAGCTTGTACCTTATCATCTCCATCAGAGAGTTTGACACTGGGGCTTTCATTGTTTGTACCAACAGCAGTACTAGTTTTTACACCCTGATCTCGTTTAGGTTTGGCAGGTCTCCCGTTCGCTTCACTCGAAGAGCTCTCGTACGCTAGCACGGCTCTCTGTAGTTCTGCTACCTGCCTCCTGAGAACATCGTTCTCGGAAGAACACTCCTGCTTTCCTCGTTTAAGTATAAGGCACTCTTTAACAGCTGCCTCTAGTTTGATCCTCAATTGTCTTACTTCCTCTCTGGCTTTATTCCTCTCTGCTCTCACCTTACCCCACTTCTCTCTCCAGTTTGCAGTACAATCGGACCACCATCTCATGGTCTTCTCCATCTGTGCGGCCCTCGCTTTAGCCTCGTCTAACTCCCTCGTCTGGACTTCTAACCTCTCGGTTAGACTCTCCACCGAATTGTAGTGGCCATTGGACTTGTGGCCTCCACTCCCTATGTGTTTAGCAGGAAACACTAGGTCTCCTCCCAGTCCTGGAGGTCCACCTGACATCAGCTTTATATCCAGAGGATGCGGTGGATTGAAAGGGATGTCGTTCAAGAAAATGTCTTGATTTGGCATGATCACATCGCCAGGAAGATTGTTCTCAGCCTCCGATCCAAAAAGCGTTTGATGTCGTCCTTCCCCTGTGATCGGCGGTGTCCTGCTCCGACGCTTCTCCTTGGATCTGACTCTCTCCACCGCACCTGCAGAGGAGGGTCTGTCATCTCTCCGTAGAGGACGAGGAGATCCGTTAACAGAACCCTTCTTCATCTTGACATCCAGCCAGTTCTGCATAAATGTAACATCAATGCCATAAATATATTTCCTCAATCAACGTCAATGCTTTTTCTCCCCAGTCAACATTCCCTCAATTTACGGGAAAGCTTCCAAATTCAATTTAGCCCAACACATCTCGTCATCGAGCTCTCGGCAGCGATGATAACCATCCTCTCCTGAAATGACTCGAGAAGTCTGTTCGGCTCTGTTGGCTTCAGAGTCTGTTTACACTCTCTCTCTCTCCCTCTCTCTGTCTCTGCTTGCTTTATAAGCCAGTCACGCAGCTTATTTCATTTCATTCTTTGGGATTTTACAACTTTCTATCGCTGTTGTAGCCGTCTCCAGTCAAGCATGAGCCTGTAAAATTAAAGGCAGAGAGAAATACCATGAATGGGAATAAATAAAAATCCACTGTCACAGCTTTGATTAATGAGAGATGGCGAGTCCTTTTGGCTGCTTTACATATTTCCGAGCCCTTGAACTTGTTTAATATACATACGACTATACGGTGAATGTTTAAAATGACTATAACACCCTGTCTGTGTTAGTAAATCAAATACCGAAATTACAACGACACAACATTGGGTATTGTATGATAAATTCTACCAGTACTCTCGTAGGCAGATTGGAATCCAACTAAGTTAATGGCTTCTGAGATCATTTAAGATCCACACACATCTTACTTTAACTGCAATTAAATATCTAACTAGAATGTAAAAATGCATTGTGGTTTCGATGATGTAACATGATAAGTTCTTCATGAATCTGACCTAATGTATACTGTGGGTGTAAAACACACTTGATCTTAGTAATACAGTAGAAGCAGTGAGATGTGACAAACAATAAATTCACAAGACACAGGCTGTCCTGAAATAACCATTGACCTCAACAACAGGCTTCTTGTAATAAATGTGATAGATACATCAACATACTAAATATGATATCTGTCCTTGTTGATATATTGTGTAAAACATGGTTTTCACAATTTGACCCCTGGTGAACTCAAATGACCATGGACCTCCGCCCACAAAATTAGGCTTCTTGTGCTCAATGTGGTACAATGACATACAAAATGCAATCTGTCCAAGCTTCCCTTACGATATAATGTTTAGGAAGGTGTGTTAGTGTAGAGAGACAAGAGGGGAGTGAAGTATTTTAATGTTCGGTATTTGTTGACTTCAAATGACCTTTTACCTCCACCAAAAAGCAATGATAGGCTTCTTAAATTTGATATGGTACATCTACAAACCAATATGAGATCTGTCCAAGGTTCTCTTCTTGCATATCATGTTTACAAGGTTTTCCCAATTTGACCTCTGATGACCCCAATTGACCTTTGACCTCCACCAAAAACGATAGGCTTCTTGTACTCACTGTAGTACTTCTACACAAAATATGAGGTCTGGCTGGTCTGCCCACGCTTCTCTTCTTGAGATATCATGTTTACAAGGTTTTCACAATTTGACCCCTGGTGACCCCAAATTACCTTTGACCTCCACAAAAATTGATAGGCTTCTTTTACTCAATGTGGTACTGCAAACCAGATATTGTGTTTTCAAGCTGGGCGTCACAAATGCACAAACACACATACATACACACACACTATTATTATCGAAAACAAAAAATGTAAAATGCATTTAGTTGATGGTCATTCTATATGTATGGTGCATTCTCTGCCAAGAAACAAAATAATAATTATAATAATAATAATGGTCAGAAGACAAAACGTAGACATTATGGAGACAAGATGCAGGCTTCAATCATGAAGAATACACCTAAATGTCCTACTTTAGATATTACCAGCTATTATACTTACCTGTCTCAACTTAAATAGTACACTTTCTCATCTACCTGCCTATAAATCTGTGCTAATCAGTAACTCGTTTATAGACGAGATAGATGAAAAAGTGAAAGTCTAGTTATTTCCATACATATATTTCATACATAACATACAGTTTCACACATTAAAATTCCAAAATTATAGTAAGAACTAAGCAAATACTTGGCATTTATCTATTAACCCATAACTACCTGTAGTTCTACACTCAACTGCACAGTGCAGATTCCATTAGAACTAACCAAATATGATGAACTAGAACTAACAAGAACCAAGGCCAACACTTTACATTTCCCCACATGTGATCAAGAAAGTCTATGTGACCCTCACAGTACGAGCACCATTAACAAATGAAAAGGTTCATTTCTGTAAAACGAATATTTTACATAACCGTGCTCAACACCTTTCAGGCACAGCCAAACTTCCATCCAAATAAATGCAAACATGTCATCAGTTTCTCAGCCTTTTTAAATACTTGTCCATAAAAATCTACCTCCTAAAATTAGATCAGCTGCCTCTTGGTTCAACTGCCACTGTCATGCTTTGCTAATGCAACCATTAATCTTAGCTATTAACCATGTACCCCAAATAGAGTTATAGGTATGACTCATAAGCCAAGGTGACTGAGGCAAACCATCTCAGCGAGACACAAAGAAGACAACATCAATTTAAAGGAGCACTTAACATAAATACATCAAGAAATAAGGTTAGCTGATCTATCTCCTTGAAATCTGCTATCAACAAATTTTTCTTCTTACATATCATATATAAATGTGAGTCAGAACCCCCAGGAAATATTATCCCAATTCTGATTTAAATCAGTTGGGATTTTTTAAAATTCTTTTAATTGCATTATTCATACCTGCATTCAATAGGATTGTTATAATTTTCTACCAGATGTGGTTTCCTTTTAAGCGTGCTACTTTAAATCGAATGTGACTGCGAAGCCGGCATGATAGAAGAATAAGGAGAGACGATGACCAAGATTACAGTAGGCTCTCCCATCGTGTTTGGATAAATGGATCAAATCTAAGGAGGCTTGTAAATGCCATGTAATTTCAAACAATCCATAGGGATGCTAATCTCACTCCCCACAGACGACATGATCTCCTGCATTGTTGGTTTAAACTAATGTATGGTACACCCTTCCTCAATGCCCACTACACCATCCACTTTTAAGTTTGACAACTTTTAAACTGTAAAGTATTCAGGACTTTTCAGTTCAAATCATATATCTCACACATCATAGTCTTATATCAAAATCCAATAGTTTAAAAAAGAAAACAATTAAACAGTTTGGAAATCATTTATTTAACATGGAATTGTTTACTCAACAAGTACCAGGCCTTGAGCTAAAATGTCAGCAAAACCTAGCACTAAACCTAAAAGTGGGATTGACTATATACCACCAATAAAGTTTGTTTACAATGTAGCAACAAATGTTTCATATCTTGCAACAGTATGTTAGGAAGAGATCTTTTGAAACATATTTTTGAAGTTATCAGTCAAGCTTACTGATGGAAACATCTTAAAGGGTGTGAAGACTCGCGCAAAAAGAAACGTATAAGGCCGGTAATCTGACCTAGTTTTGAATGAGGTGTAACAGAAGTGTTAGACACCACCATCTATCCCAGAAAATACACACACAGCTTGCTACCGTCGGTAATTAGACACTACAGTACAGTCAGTACATACAGCTGCGGTCAATGCATAGTGTATAAACGATACAGCAATGGACATCTCAGGTCAAGCTAAAGATAACAAGGTATCACGTTACATTACTGTCTGCATTTTGTAGCGACACGAACAAAACGTCACTTGCAAGCAACAGAAAGTTAACTTTTTCAGATGGCCGCACACGGTTTGGGGCGAGTCTTCAATGCCTTTAACTTGTGTATTCTAACGCATGTCTTTTCATTCGGTGGAACTGCACCAGCCTAGATTCACCCAGCTTGTCTGTCTGCAAGTTCATCTGGCATGTTTGCAGTTTGTGAGCACTCGTCTTGCGATTGTGTTACCTCAATTCAGAGATCGTTTGACTGTACAGATGACACACAGCTTGACACTGAAGATACAGTATGTAGCAGCTCAAGTAGTGTATTTTTACCCATGATGACAAATTAAGTTAAAAAATTATCTCACCTCAGGAATACAACATTCTTATGTAG